>VDFB02182771.1:0-31120 GCA_007258455.2 Sequoia sempervirens | reverse complement strand
TAGGGGAAAAAAAGGACTATGAAAGAGAGGCAAAATGAGGATACTTTTAATAGATTTGAGGTTTTGGAGGGTCTTAGCCAGTAGGAAGTAAATCCAGGTTTGGTTGATTTGGATAAAGGAATTTTGGGTTTTGATCAACTAGAGCAAGAGGTTGAGTTAGAACAGGCATCCCATTAGGTGGTGGGTTTGGGCTTACAAGGAGCTGAGCTAGATGGGGGAGGCTATGGACAAGAGAGGATCAGACCCAGGGTCTCTCCTGCTCCATAGGAGGATGGAACATTGCATTTGGAATCAGATCTAAAGATGGAGGCTCAGAAAGAATTAGGCAGTGTAGTGGTGAAGGAAAGTGAGGCTTTGTCTCATCCCATGCGGAGAATAGGTTTAGAGGGGGGAAAAAACAATAAGCTGTCTCCTCATTTGGGTATCTTGCAAAAAGATCTTAAGAAAGGAGGGGTGGAGAACGTCGCTAAGTTGGGTAGGAAAAAGGATATGGAGAAGATTAAATTGATAGGGGAAAATTTGGTGGAATCAGGGTTATTCAAGACTTTGGATTCTCACTTCTCAAGCCCTTTGAAATGATTGTTCTATCATGGAATGTTAGGGGCTTGAATAGTGGCCCTAGACAACAAGTTGTTCAGAACTTGGTTAGATGTCAGTCTCGTGATATTCTTTTTTTGCAGGAGACCAAGCTTTCTATGGATGGTATGATGGGTATAATGCCCAAGCTGTGGATGAATAGTGAATGCTAATGCATTGGTGCTCAGGGATCCTCTGGAGGGGTGGCTTACTTATGGAACCCTTAAAAAAATTTCCCCAAGTGGTGGATGTCCTTCAAGTCCTATATCTCTTTGGTGGCCTCTTGTTACGATTAGGGGGAGTTGGTTCTTTTTTCCAACATTTATGTGCCTATGGATATGCAGGGCAAGCATCTGTTGTGGTTGAATATTCGTTATGTATGAATTATGGATCCTTACCTTTCATGGATTATTGGGGGTGACTTCAATGCTATCACAAATATTGCTAAGAAGCAGGGTGGTACCACAAGGTTGGAGGCTTTGGCTCTCCTATTCCAAGATAATATTTCTGCTTTGAATCTTGTGGATATCAAGCCTGGCAACAGTCTGTTTACCTGGAACAATCGAAGGACTGGTGAAAACTGCATCACAGAGCAGCTGGATCGGTTTATGGTTTCTTGCTTTTGGGTGGGTGATAGGTGGTCCTCTAGCTCAGAGATTTTGGACTGGAGGGGCTCGGACCATTGGCCTATAAAGCTTTCTGTCATCTCGGCTGGATGGCCCTATAAGCCCTCCTTCAAATTCCAGCTTATGTGGTTATGTGACCTTGATCTCCATGATTATGTGGCTCAGTGGTGGCAGGAGGGTAGACCAGCCTTTCACACGACAATGTATGTTTTTACTAAGCTGCTTCAGTTCATTAAGTATAAGCTTAAGCGTTGGAATAAGCAATGTTTTGGGAATTTTTTTAAAGCCAAGGTTGATGCACAAGCTAAGCTAGATGGTATTACAAGGGAGATGAGGGAGAATGGGGTGTCTGAGCCTTTGATGCAGGAGGAATCTAGGGCTTTGAAGGTTTTGGAGGAATGGGAATTATGGGAGGAGATCTTTTGGAAACAAAAAGCCTGGATTGACTGGCTTCGAGAGGGGGATAAAAATTATTCTTTCTTCTTTAATTTGGTAAAGGCATGGAGGCATGGTAATTCTATTCCTATTTTTATCATGAATAGGGGAGAGACTCTGAACTCCTTTCAGAGTATTTCTGATGAAGTTGTTCATTATTTTTCTTCCCTTTTTAGGGAGGATTTGCAGGGGAACTCGGTGGAGGAAGCTCAGGTCCTCTTGTGCATCCCTCATCTAGTGTCTAGGGAGATGAGGGAGGATCTTATGGGTGAGATCACTCTTTAAGAGTTGGAGGGGACTGTGTTTTAGATGAAGAAAGGAAAAGCCCTCGACCCTGATGGTTTCTCGATTGAATTCTTCCAAGATTTTTGGGAGATCATCAAACTTGATTTATTATAGGTGCTCAAAGAGTCGCAATGAAATAAGCAAATGTTAATGGCCATGAATTCCACCTTTCTGGCGCTTATTCCCAAGTGTGATGGGGTGGATAGGCTGAGTCGATTTTAGCCTATATCCCTTTGCAATGTGGTGTATAAGATTATTTCAAAGCTAATTGCTAATAGGTTGAAGAAGTGGTTGTAGTTACTCATTTCTGAGGAGCAAAGTGGTTTTGTGGAGGGTAGACAGATTTTGGACAGATTTTGGACGGTATTGTTATAGCTACTGAGACCATCCATTCTATGGCTATTTCTAGAGAAAAGGCTATGTTTATCAAGTTGGATATGGCAAAGGTGTATGACAGAGTTCGATGGTCTTTTCTTCAGAAGGTCTTGGCTACTTTTGGATCTGGTGATGATTGGATTCAATGGGTCATGAGTTGCATCACATCGGTTTCTTTTTCTATTTTAACTAATGGGGAGCATTCTGGGTTGTTTGAAGCCTCTCACGGGATAAGGCATGGTGACCCTCTCTCCCCTTACCTGTTTATTCTGCTAGTGGAAGGATTGGGATGCCTTCTAAGACGTCAGGTGGAGCTGGGCCTTTTTCAGGGGTGGCAGTGGGGAGGTGATTTACCCCCTCAATCCCACTTGCAGTTTGTGGATGATACTACCTTGATGGGAGTGGCCACTATTCGGGAGGCAACAAATATTCGCAGGGTGTTGGATATGTATCTTGAGGATTCAAGTCAATCAATTAATGAGGAAAGGTCTTCCATCTATTTCTTTAATACTCTGGATCCTATCCAGAGGAGAATTGCACAACTTCTATGTTTTTAGATTGGGACTCTTCCTCTGTCTTACCTTGGGGTTCCCATCACAGTGGGTAGATTAACGAAGGAGTCATGGCTGCCTATCTTGGATAAATTTCAATTGAAGGTTACTCACTGGACCAACCGATGGTTGTCCTTTGTTGGGCGGGTTTAGTTGCTGAAGTTTGTGGTCCAAGCTCTTCCTATTTATCGGTGTATGCTTCAAGTTGCCCCGAAAGGCTTTGTTATGGAATTGGACTCTTTGGCAAGACATTTTTTATGGGTTAGCAGTTTGATGTCTTCCAAGTGGAGTCTAATTAGATGGGATACAGTTTATTGTCCTAAGCAGCTTGGTGGTTTGGGGTTGAGGCATTCCTCACTGGCAGGGATGGCGTTGGCGTTGAAACTTTATTAGAGATGGTGCACGAAGAAGGATAGGATTTGGGCTAGGACCCTTTCCTATAAGTACTTTCAGGGTATTCCTGGGGAAGATATCCCTCGCTACCCCTTGTTGGGTAAGGGTTCAGCTATTTGGGCTACTCTCAAGAAGGGAGTTGTGCTTATCAAAGATGGCTTATTTTGGATTTGTAGGAATGGGACAGAGGTTCAGTTTTGGTATGACTCTTGGGATGGTCACCCTCCCATCCTCACTCAATTCCCTGATTCGGTGACCCTGAGTAGGAGTTTCAGGGATGCTGGTTGGATGAGGGTAAGTGATTTTAAGGTGCTTTCTCTTCAGGGTCATCTTGTGGGTGCTAGGTGGAAGACTCCTAAGGAGTGGCCGGTGATTGGTTTGGTGGAGGATTGTAGGATTCTGCATAATATTCTCTTGGGCAAATAGTGCAGTCCCCTCAGGGATAGGGATACCCTTGCTTGGTCTCCTAATCTGAAGGGTCACTACACAGTTGCGTCAGGTTATCGGAGGCTATTTTCTCAAAGGTTTGTGGGGGAGGAAGTTCCTTGGTGGAAGAAGGTTTGGAATAAGTTTTCTTGGCTGAAGTGTAACTGCTTTGCCTTGATTTTAGCTTGGAACAAGTGTTTGACTTGGGATAATATCCAGAAGCATGGGTTTCAGGGCCCATCTAAGTGTGTGTTGTGTGGGAAAGGTGAAGAGGACTCTTCACATCTTTTCTTTCTGTGTCCTTTTTCCTTGCAACTCTGGAATTCTTGGTGGAGTGTTTGGAATAGTCCTTGTGTTCATGCTTCCTCCTTAGTGGATTTCTCATCTAGCTTGGGAAGACCTCCCTCGAGGGCCTCTTTTTTACAGGATGCTTGGCAAGTAGGACCTATTTTCTTATTATGGCAAATTTGGCTAGAAAGGAATAGGAGGATTTTCAGAGGGGAATTGTTGCAGATTCAACAGGTGTGGTTTAGAGTTCTTGGGATGATTTAGGAGACTATTCAAGCTAGGGGGGATATGGAGCTACCGCTGGAGAAGAAAGATGCAGAGTTGGTGGCCCAGTTGGGCATTCAGGGGTTAACCCCTATTGCGTCTTATGGCCAGAAAGGTAGGCGAGTGGGCAATGTGTCCAGCGGTAGGGGAACGGGCTTCCTCCTCCTGCGGGTACCTTGAAGGTTAATACTAATGGTTTGTTTAGGGGAAATCCTGGCCCCACTAGAGTTGGTGGGGTAGGCAGGGATGCTTCTAGCTCAGTGGTTTTCCTCTTTTCCATTCATAAGGGGATGTAGACTATCAACCTTATGGAAGGACGAGTGATTCTTTATGCCTTAGAGAAGGCCTATGAGCTGGGGTGGCATAGGGTTATTTGTGAATCTGATTCACAGGTTCTGATTAATTTACTCAATCAAGGGAGGACATCAGATGTGAATTGGCAGTTGGTAGTTCTGGTGCAATAGATTTTGCAAATTGGTAATCTTATGGAAAGGGTGTCCTTTGTCCATATTCCGCATGAGTGGAACGGGACTGTTGATTGTCTGGCCAAGTGGGCTTCAGAGCATTTGGAGGATTGGAAGATTGATGATTGGGCTCAGATCCCTTAGGAGCTTAGGCTAGATTTGGAGAGGGTTCTCGCAGAGGACAGTGGGGGTGTTGAATGAGTTGGTTTTTGGTTTTGTTTATGTCTTTTCTCTTTTCGGGCTTCTGCCCTGGACTTGATTGTAATGCTAGTTTCTGATATTCAATAAAGTTTTTACCCCTTTTTAAAAAAAAGAAAAAGAAAAGTGAATGTTATTTTTGAAAAAGGTAATTATTTAAATGTAATTGTGGAATTAATTATGCAAATTGGATTCTTGTGAAAAGTTGATATTTTAAAAGAGTTTGTTTTCAATAAGTGATAAATATATGAAAACTTGTGTATGAGTTGAAGGATAATATCTTAGATATTTAATGATTATAACTAACTGAGAAATTTTCAAATGCATGACTACAATCAGTTGAATTTTGTAATTTGAGGTAATTAAATGCATTAAAATATTTTGGGGCTTGCAATTTCATTCACGACAATTCTTCTAAAAAGTTTTCATGGCAACAGTTTTGGAAAGAGATTGCACAATAGTTTTGATTGTAGAAATAATTTGGGAAAAAGAATTGCTCAGATTTCTTCATCAAGTTTTGCTGATTTGATCGGGATTAAAAGAAGCTATAGATTTGATTCAACTCAATTTTCTAGTTGTAAATCAGGTTTTCTTCTTATTATTTGTAATTTATTGCTCTGTATTTCTAAAGCTTTGTTTTAAAAAAAGAATTTATGCTGGAAAATGGTTATTCTTTCTTGTGGAAGTGGTTTATTCTAAAAAACCTACCCAATTTAAAATGAAACAAATTAGGAAGATTTTTCAAAGATAGAGAAAGAAGTAAAGCTGAAACAATAAAATAAAGATTTAGGAAGATATAAATATATTCAGCAATTTATAATATGATTTGTATTTTGCATGAACTTCTCCGTTCTCAAAATTATAAGAAGAATTTTCTTAAATTATATGTCATGTCTTTTGAATGGTATTCAATTTTTAGGTCACTGTTTTTTTCTTAAAATGAAAATGCATCTTAGTATTGAATGAAATTTTCATTAGACATGTACTAGTAGATCTTAATAGGGCATCAATTGGGTTTTACTAGGCATAGTAAGTTGCATTTTGAAGTTTTGTTTTCTAGAATCAATGAAACCCAAGGCCATCAGCATGTATTCTTGTTCAGATTATAATCCTCTACCTATAAGGTCTGCGCACTACAGAGATATTTGTAGTGTAGACACTTAAATTTGGACACTTAATTATCCAAATTTATCCCTTTTCATCTAAACATCCCCTTATCTGCATTAATTAAGTAATATCACTATTATTTAATTAATACCTCTAAAGTTCTTCTAATCCCTAAGGTATCTAGTTAAATAATTAAATATGCTAAAATGAATTAAACAAGTGACACAAGCGTCGAGTTCCTGCCAAGAGGTAAAAAGCATCTAGCTATGAGTGAGAAAAAGTAATTAGATAGGAGATAGGAATATAAATGTATTAAATTTAGGTAGGAAAGTTTGAAATAATTTGCAATGGTGCATTAATGCGTGGAATGTTTAGGGTCCATGGGGAACGTGGTCCATAAAGAGATTTGAACGATTGACATTTTAATGCGTTTTTTACTAGAAAATCCCAACATTTTTTTTTCTATACACTAAATAAGCTAATTATAATCTAAATGATTGGAGTGAGAGATATGATTAAGATATATATTTCACTCCATTTCGAGATCGCCTTACTACTCAAGGGTAAAATTTAGTTTAAGGATGTGTATCATGCCCATAATTTTTTTTGCTAGAAGGACAAAACCACAGTCGTCACATTTGTTTGAACAAAGCTACAAAAGGCTAACAATTGTTAACCTCATAGGTGCAAGGTAACACACTATACGTGTTGAGTGAAATTGCTCATACAACTTTACCATCGACACATTGCTCTGGAGTGGGGTGAGGGAAGAGAATGAATCTGGGTGCACGGAGCCAATTGTGCAAATCTCGGATCAAACATGGGGTAGGTTCAAGAATCAAGACACTACTTGAGAATTGCATTAATAGTATTCTTTATATTACCACTATCTTCACTACTAAGTTTATTACCGATGCCATTAATTTTACTAATAAGATGATTATTGGTACCAACGTTTTCTCCATATATATTTTTTTATACATATAAAAACATTTATGATACACTTCTATTATCTTATTTATTTTATTAACTATTATTTATTTATCCTTTTATATTTATATATATATGTATGAAAAAGATAAATAACCTCTATATACCTATACATTTTGTTTAATTTAATAAATAATTTAAAATCATAATAATGATAACTACTCTATACCACTACATATATTATTTCACATATATTTATTGAATATTACTTGACAAGAGACCTAAAATAAATAAAAGGAAATTCTTTCTTCCTTACTCATCTAAACTTTCATCTTTAAACACACATTCAATTTTATTTAATATGACCTTTTCTTAAGGGGGGGGAATATAACCTCTTTTCCTTAATAAGGAATACTTAAAACATGAAAATTACGTGGAACTCCCTTAAAGCTAAAATGGAAGGGATTAGTAAGCACCCCTAAATGAAACTTTCCAACGCAGCTTTCCTTACATTAGATTCAAAAATAAGATGTTTTATTCATTATTTCTTTTTGCTTTAAAAATTATGGTTGCACATCAGATTGTTATTATTATAATCCTCTTTATTTTAGCATGAGTTAAAAAGGCTCACTGTGCATACTCCAGGCTGCTGTATATTATCATTTTCTTATAACTACAGACTGTGTTTTTGGATTATATTATCAGATTCCTTCGACCTTGAAACTGAGTATTGTGTCTTGCTAATGATGTTAATGTGGTTATTATTATTACTTAGCATTCCTTGCAAAACTTAATATCAAAAGCAGTGAATTTCAAAACAATTGCTAGTTTTACATATTATTCAAGTAAAAAAAAAAAACATGAACTTTTAGGTGCTTATTGAATGCAAACTATTGACCAGCAATAATGTGAACAACCAGAATAAAAATAAATTGTTTTTATGAATGAAATGGTATAGGTGATCTTAACTTTATAAATAGCGCGGTGAATATGTAAATCTTGTATACAAAGTTGAAGGTTTTTAATTTGGAGAATAGTACAATGGCAACCATTTCCCTACGACTATTGGCTCAACTATTACAGATATCAATACACCAGCAAAAGTCCTAAGAGAAAAACAAAAAAAACACCAAGTGCATACCGTATCTATAAGATGTTATGCTACACAGTTTGTGGAATTTATACTTACAGAAAAAAGAAATGAGAACTCAGTCCAATATTGATTATTGATGATGGGCACAATTTTATTTTCCGAATAGAATTTTTTTCTTGCTAACTACAGATAACAATCTTTACTTGTCAAAAGAAACACCTCAACATAAACTATGGATTGATTGATATGTTAGTCTGCTAGTATTTTCTGTTACCACAAGAAAATGGTGCACTGCATCTACTATGTGGTAATATTAAGTAATAAATCAGTCATTAAACCTACGCTCTGTATTATTGTTTATCCTTTGCTAAGGCTATCACCTTACTTTTGTGGCAGCAATATCACCTCTCTTGACTTGTCCATCTTTTGTGGCACATAGCTTGACCGTTATTAATATTCCTAATCACTATATTATCAGAAATAGTATTCATATCTGCCAATATCATAATGCTTTTAGAGGAGACCAACTAAAACAATTATTACAACACACTATCTTCAAGGGTTACATGCATTTAAGGCTGCAACTAATTAATTGCGCTATGAAAAGAAAGGATTCTGAAACGCAAGAACATACCTGAATGGATTTACCCCAATGAAAGCTTTCTGACACCATTGACCTTCAGTACTAAGGCACAACACCTACCCAAACCCCCATAATAAAATGTAATTTTGAACAAGATGAAGTGACATATTATTTAATTGAAGGATAGTGGCAGAGAATGCATCTAGCACACAACCAACACTGAGATTATCACAAACTAAAACTAGTCAACTTTACCCTGTCCTTTATCGTGGTTGAAAGATACCAATGTGTCTTCTATGGTTAGGAATACATCATTTCACAACTACCTTGGGCTGATATCTGGTAAGAGTCTATCACCTATTTATGGCATTGGATACCCGTACCTGAAGTCTTTCATCTATGTATAAGTGACAGTTCACATTTAAAGATTTGCAGAGATGGATATAACTTTAGAGGCTGAATGTTTTGTTTGCTGATATGATAGCTGCTTGGACGGTGGTTTGATTAATGCAGTCATTAGATGTGCATAAAGGTCTAACCAAATAAATGCCCACTCATTCCGTTCCATAAGGGTTAGAAGGACGTAGAGCGGCCAAGTCTATTGTGTAAGGCAAGGGTGGCACATGCTTTCCTCACCCATACACTCAAGCAATGTTACTTCTCTTCCAACTAATAATGGTGCAACGCCCCTGACTTGACTACAAGATTTATTGCAAATTCATTGGAGGGTTGGTCCCTCTAGACACAAGATATACAAAATCGACCACTAGATGGGATGCTAATAATTATCTTCATATTTTTCGAGAATAGGATTGTTTGTGTGAGATCTCCAAGATACATCTTCTTTCCATTATGGTGTTTTGTGACCACACTTCCTCCCACAACTTGGACTACCAGTTCCCCAAATGGAGGCATACAAATAACATATCATATACAATTTCAACGTAAACTTTTAGATTCCAATCAGATTTATTTTTCAAATAAACAAGTACAGACTCAAGATGTTTAGCTTATACTCCTTCAAATAAACAAGTATAGATGTAGTCTAACAATACATATTCGAGTCCATAATCTATTTTTGTTGCAAGACATATACCAGTACTTCATCTTTTCTTTTAAAATGAACTCTAACACAACAGAAAACAATCACAACCGCTTTGAAGTAACAAAATAATCCTCCTTACTACTACAAAATCTTACTATTATCACCACATATATGCTTAACACAGCCTTTTCTACAATCCCATAGAATACTCATGATCTTTGCAACAAGGCACAAATGTGATTTCTAAGCTTTCAATGTTACAAAAAATGATATTTAGTACTACAATGATTAGTACGCAACTGAAGAATGACTTGCTCTTCTTTTTGTTTTTTTTTTCATTTTCTTTCAAGCTAGAATAGAACACTAGCTTTCCATATTACAAACTAGTTTTAAGAAATACAATGGGCACACAACTGTTTAGAGCTTGCTCTCCACCCTACCGTAATGGCATCATGGAGCCTTGTGGGCTCTAGCCATACCCCCGAGCAAGAATTATTTTTTTCTCCACAATGATCAATGGAGTCTTTTCTTATTTTTACAAAAGGGATAAGACTAACATAGCACAATTTACATTCATCTTGGCTCTTTAATTTTTGTTTCCAAACATAATCCATACAGTGGGTCCTCTTTACAACCAAAAAAAAAACAAGGGCAAATGGGAAAGAAAGAACTTATCTTTTTTGGGGCTAAGCTGAAAACTTGCATATCCATCTTCCCTCTCAAGCCAAGCCATCTTCATCACCCTCTTTGCCAAAGATGGACTCCTCTCATTTTCTCTTGCTACCATCTTCCTCCAGTTCTCCAAGGAGATTGGGAAGAATGCTGATCTTGCATCTTCTTGAAAATTTATGTAGAGATCCTCATTCTCTTTCTAAGTGCTCACCGTGTGGAGTCTTGTGCCAATTCAAGAACTTTTGGGGGTCTGGGAGTTGGGAGTGACGAAGTCACTCTTTAAGCCCCAACACTTTCAATTAAATCACATTCATGAATGTGGACTTTTGAGGGGTCTTTTCACACTCAAGACAAGTTCACATGTCAAAGGTTTCCAAACCCATAGGTATAGTCCTAGGGGTCTATTCTTGTTCAAAAACCAAGGAAATTGATTCAATAATCCCTTTTTAAAACCTACACAAAAATCCATACGAATTTTGATCCTAACCAAGGGTTCCAACCCCAACCAAACTCACATCACATGTCCTACAATTTAGATTCTACTCAATCACCCAACCAATAATAAAACCTCAAACCCTTCTAAGTCAAATAGGGCTACACTTAGAACTTCCCAAAGATGTATTTGATTTGATTCCAACATTTATCTATCCTCCTATTTGCATATTTGATTCCTGCACATTACCAAAGTCAACATGATTAGATCATATATCTCTTCATATTATTAACTATCCAATTCACATAATTTTCACTCATGAAATATTTACTCATTAATACATCAAATGAACCTAATGGTTCAATTTTCATTATAATCAAAGGAAATACACACTTACTCCAATACAAGAATATAGTCAATGAAATAGTCACTCCATCATTTTGTTTACCACCTTAGTAATTCATTTTAAACTCCTATAACATTAACGATGAACCATTTACCAAAATTTAATATGCCAAATAACCCAGCACTTTCAAGTTATATCCAACAATTCACATGTGCATATATCATAATTAAATCAAGGTTAATGCCCATAAATCCTAGAAAGAGTTTTATCATTCATTTCATCATAATTAACATCTAACTACTTGTTCGATTGAAATAAAATGGGGGATATGAAACAGGGTCTTACATTCACGGTAGCATAAGCAAGAATATTATCAAATAATCACACTATTTGTCATCCATAATACATCTTACCATCTATTTAGGATCACATAAAACATATTAGGCCTTTACTAATCACGTGCAAGGTGGGGCATTACACATTTGAGGTAGGGTCTTACATCCCCCTCCCCTTAGCTTAGACTTCCTCCTGGAAGTCGTTAAGGTTAGGAAAAGTAATCTCAATATAGAAATGCATATAAAGCTATTAAATTTAAAACATTAAACACACATTAAATAATTCCTTTTTTCTTAATCAAACATCTAAATGCTCATAACAAAATTTTCCATCATAGAACATTTATCTAGTATAGTCACAGTATAATGAATGTTAGTAGTCATATTGTAGTTAAGATATATCCAACTCATTAACATCCTTGGATGCATGCAAAATTGAATTTTTGGGTATCATGTATACGTGGACTTTTTTATAGATATACCAATGAATACTTGAATTTTTATGATCTGTAAACATTTGGAACAAGAAACATCCTTTATGATGTTATTCAGGAAGCAAAAATGTATTCTTGTTATGTTTAAATTATTAAATGCAAGCAATCTTAAATGTTTTTAAAAATGCTTGTGTTATCTGTGTATACATGCATGCATGTATACATGTATCCACGGACACAAAATGCATAGAAGAGTGAAAAGTATCCTCGACATCTGAACAAGTCTCAAAGCATGAGGAGACTCAACTTGCATTTGCAGTATTAAATGAAAGAAAACAGGAGAAATAAATTACTTATGAACAATGCATAATTTTTGAATTTTTTTTTTAATAAACCTTTTGGCCCATAAATTCATTAGTCATTTCAATTCCAACAAAGTTTTGATGTAGGAATATTTCTTAAGCATCAAATATTATTTGCAAGAATTTAGAAAAACATGTGACCAGACACTAAAAAATATTGCATTCTTTACATGTCTCCGCATTATTGCATATAGACACATATCTATATGCATGTGCAAACAAAGTTTACCATACCTCTTTTTTTTGCTTGTATGTCTATTTGTAAATAAAATTATGTTTATTGTGCTAGTGTAAGGTCTATTTGTAAACTTTTCTAAGATCAATTAATCTTTTTTTTAATGTAATATGAAAGTTAGTTCTATATAAAGCTATTGATTGTAATACAGAAACATATTTTTGTGTATAGTGTAAGGTGTATTTGTAAACTTTACTAAGATCAATTAATTTTTTTTTAATGTAATATGAAACTTAGTTCTATATAAAGCTATTGATTGTATTAGAAATAAGATTTTAATCTTATGTAATTATATTACAATAAATTCTTAGGTGAATCACTAGAAAGCTATTGATTTTATTATAAATAAGATTTTAATCTTGTTTATGTAATACTAATAGATATTTTTGTGTATATATATTGAACAAAAAATCATTTGCAAAGATATAAAGAACCTTATTACGTAAGATATAATGTTGCTACACTTAAATAATTGACATGTTTATAGCACTTTGCATTGAAATTTAATGAGAAAAACATTTGTAACAATGCTTAAGGCATGTATGTATACATGTATGCATGTATACATGTATCGATGTGCACATAAAGCAGACAAGAGTAGAAAGAATCCCCGGCATTTGAACGAGTCTGAAAGCACGATGAGACTAAACTTGCATTTGCAGTAGTAAATGAAAGAAATTAGGAGAAAGAAACTACTTATTAGCAATGCATTTATCGAAGGGAAGCATAAAAATATGGATCCATGTAAACATGTATACATGCATGGATGTGTACATGAGTCCATGTAATTTGGTATGTAAACAAGAATCTATATATGCCTGCGTGCATAAAGTTAGAAATGTCAGAAACAATTTGCATTTGTAGTATTAAATGAAAGAAAACCGGAAAGATTAATTATTTATTAGCAATGCATTTATCGAAGGAATGCATAAATATATGGATGAATGTAAACATTTATGCATGGAGCCATGTGTACATGAGCCCATGTAATTTGGTATGTAAACAAGAATCTACATATTCTTGCGTGCATAAAGTTAGAAATGCTAGAAACAATTTGCATTTGAAAGATATAAAAAAAACATTTATGCTCGAAACAAAAGAATAAAACATTGTTGTTTTTTGAATAAGTGTATAAAGGATATTTAATGATGCATTTGAATGCATGTATACATGGAAATATTTGTTAAATATGATGATACATTTTAGTCTCCAAGAAATTGTGATACGTGCTCTTAGGTATCTGTAATAAACAAGATTTAGAAAAAAACATTTTGAAAAGAACTCTTGAATACAACTAGATGTTATGATAGTTATTTTGAAAGCCCTCAGTGTTTAATTGCATAACCTTGATATTTTCTGCATTTTTTCCTCTGTCTGGTATGGTGTGAATTTTTTTGTGATGGATGAAGGTATATTTGAGCTATAGATAGATAAAGCTATATAAGGGTAATAAAGAAGAATGAGCTATGTAAGTGCAACAAAGAGAGGGAATTCAGAGAATGATGAGATGCAACTAAGGTATATGAATGCGTTAAGAAAAGTATTTGATATGGGAGGCAAGGATATGTAACCCTAGAAATGAGAATGAATGGAATGTAAATGGTAGGAATTTATCATTTTTGAGTTACATGCTTAAAATTAAATGCGAGAAATAAAAGTTTGAATGAGGGAGCTGGATTGAATGAAAAAGGGAATGCAACAGATTGGTGTGATGCAAGACAAGCATATAAATGGATTTTGAAATGTATTTGATTTGAGAAAAAGGACGTGGAAGGGTAGAAATGGAAATGAATGGAATGAATAGGGTATGAAGTGATTATTTCTTCCAACAAAGGGTGGAAGAATGTCTAGTTTTTTATTGGTTATGCTTTTTAAAATCATCATAGGGCTGAGTGTCTCAATACAAACATAGGAAAAAGGCTCATGTCACATTTCTCACTCTCCTTCGTACTGAACAAGGTGCCGAGATCCTTGAGGTTCCTCGAAATGTGACAACAGAAGAATAGATATAAAAATATAATGATATTTAAGGATATTACCTTAGAATTTATATTGCAATAACTTGAATATGACCTTGAAAAATATTTGAAAACTGATAAAATATTTAACAAATTAGAGAGATATATATTTCCTAAAATGAACTCTAAAATAACATATATGATTTTTTCTTGTCTTCATAGTGCCAATATTATTTTGTAATACCACTTGTAATGAATCAAATTGCACAATAAAACAATACAGTAAGAAAAAATACTACGAATACTTGATAATAGTAAGTCACTTTCAAGAGACAAGCTCTAAAAGTCTCCTAGAAGAACACAATTCAGAATATGATGATAATAAACTGTCCTAGAAGTCACCCAAGCTAGTGTAGATTTGAAATATGTAAATATATGTACATTTTGTTTTTGAGCAGCCAACATCTTATATGTAACCATTGGAATGATTAAACCATGTGTAGTAGAAATGCAAACAGATGCATCAAGACGGCTGAGCATTATGAAAAACTTGTTACAAAAAAACACAAAATGAAAATAATTAATATGGAAGGTCATGAAACCAGAAAAACGCAAATGCTGATGTGTTATAAAAAAATAAATGCATGGACAGAGAAAAACGTAGAGCTATTCACAGATATATGCATAGATGCATTGACAGACACATGTATACACAGAAAACAGAATAACATGGACAGATGGAGAAATAAATACATGTATACATGGATCCATGCATATTTGCATATAGCTACAAATGCATATGTTACATGGAAGGATGTATTCATATAAGCATGGAAATATGGATGAAGGCATATATGCATATATGCATGATTGTATGTCAACATATAAATTTTTATTTTTTTATATTGGAAAATTAGCATTTATCTATTTCTATTTATCAGAATAGCTTTATAAATCATTATTGTTATAGAAAATTAGTGAAATGCGATCGCATAGATTGATTAAATAAATTTAAGCAAAGGCATAGTTTATAAAACTAGCAAGTAGAGGTACGCAATCCATGAGTGCAAATTAAATGCATTGAAATATCAGGAAAATGCGAACACATAGAGAGGTCAAAATAATTGAAGCAAATGCATCAAATGACATCTGTCTGCTGGCGAAGGTGCTGGTATGGCTTGGTGGGCATGGGTGGCCAGCATAGGTGCACAAATACATATGTGCATGCTATACATGCACACATGTATAGATGGAAAGCAAGTGAACTATTTAACAATTCCATGAAACATTGTCTTTCTATGCATCCATGCATATAGGAATGCATGTATATATGTGTGCATGTAATTATGTATATATGTATGCATGTATCTATGTTACCATGTATGTATGTGTGTATATAACAAATTACTATTGCATCTGCTTTAAATGCTTGTGTGCAGCTATGTGTCTATGTATACATTTTATCTAGCCCTTTACATGTTAACTGAGAGTTTGAAAGCTTTTCTTGTTCATTGGCAACTAGTTTGGCATTGAACAACAGGTAGAACTTGTTATGAAATGTGGTTTCATAGGCATTATGTAGAAACCCTTTTGTCCATTGTGCAGAGCTCTCCCATAGTGAGAGCTTTGGAGCCAATGTGCTTTGGACTTGTCACATAGTAAGAGCTTCAGAGGAATGTAAGGACAATGTGTTCAAAATGCTTTGGAAACTGTTAAGCAAACTGAATTTAGAGAAGCAAACCCAAACTCGCAATTGCTTTGAGCTTTTTGACTGTCAGCAAAGCATGAAGGATAGAGGAATTTTACTGTTATCAGATGTTGTGGTTATTTTCCTCCTAGGCACACATGCAAAATATGGAAGCATAGATAGCACAAGTGAATTGTTTGACAAAATTTGTGGGTGAAATGTGGTTCCCTGGAATGCAATGAATATTTAGTCTGTGCACCTTGATATTCACATGTTAACTTTGTGATTTTTATCTAGTGTCTAGTTCTCACTTACTCTTCTATCATCTCATATCTAATTAATTAGGTAACAGTTAATTAGTGTTTAAATACATAACATTTAAAAGGAAGCAATAGTTATAATTATCCTTGTGCACATTACACGTATAACTCAAAGCCAATTAACAAAGCAGCAATAGAAAACTATGTCCATGTTAATATGGTAGACAGTATGTATTTGTGCAGAATTCTATAAGGATACCATGTGTTGTGATTTGTGCTTGAATGAAGTTTGATGAAACAGTTGACTTACAGCCATGAGACTTCTTTGAAGCTTAAATGTCATAGTATATGTAGCATATTACCCAATAGCTCTATCTCACATTTCATTCATGTTGATTTAGGCAAGTTCATATTTCTCATTTACCCTTGTATCATCTCATATTACTCATTGCATTCCCTGGAACCACATTTTCCTAAGGAGTTTTGTAGAACAGTTCACTTGCATTATAAATTCTTTCATATTTTACCACAGTGCATGAGTCAGCATACATGCATATATACACATCATATCCCTTACAAGATATTCATAGATGCATATATACATGGATGTGTGCATGCAATTCATAGGTGCATATATGCATAAATTGGTGTATACATGTAGCCGTAGATACATCCATACATATATAGATAGATGCATAAAGAGATGGTGAGATATATGCATAAATCGATATATGCATAATTGCATCTATGGATACAGGATAACAAAATCCCTCTATGCTTTATGCTTTGATGACAACGGAAAATCTCAAAGCAACACACTGTCGACTTATTATTTGAAAGCATAGTTGAAGGTACATAATTCATTGATGCAAAATTACTGAATGGTATCTGACTAAAGAGGAGGCTATTTGGATTTCTAATTAGTCTTTGAATATATAACAATTAAAGGAGAGAAATAAGTATAATTATCCTTGGGCACATTTCACATTAACGAGCTACTTGATACATGTATCCATAGATACATGGATGTGGACATCTATCATGGTATCCATAGATGCATAGATACATGTATCTATGAATAGATGTATCCATAGATACATCGACACATATATGGATAGATGCCTGTATACATATGCACATAGAAGCACAGATACATATATGCATGGATGCATCTATAGGTAGAAGAATACATAGAAACATAGTTGCATCGATAGATAGATGGATGCATAGTTGGATACATAAATGCTTAAATATGCATGAATGGAAATATTCATGAATTGCATATGAAGTTGCATAGATACACATATCCATGGGTGCATGTATACATAGATGCATGTATTGCAGTACACATGGATGCATGTATATGTGTATACATAGATGCATGTATTGCAGTACACATGGATGCATGTATATGTGTATCTTTGGGCAGGATGCATGGATGCATGTAGATAGAAGAATTTTGTCAAATGCCATAGTTATCGTCCTCATAGGCACATATGCAAAAAATGAAAGCATACAAAAGGCAAGTGAAGTGTTTGACAAAACTCGTGGAATAAATGTGGATGCATGAAATGTTGTTCAAAAGGGACTATGTAAAAACCCTTTACTCTATTTTGTTGATTGCATCGCAGCCCTGTAAAGACTATAAATCTTCAGTTGCTGTAGAACTGTGCCATAGAGAGCTTTAGAACCAATGTGTTAGTAACCTGTGTTGTAACGAGAAGTTTGGAACAATGTAAACCTAAATTGTGCAATTGTAGCAAATTTTTCAAGAAAAGAGTACAGGGTGAGTTTTTAGAATATTTTTCTCTTTTCAGAATTGCAAAATGCAAGTAGGGTTTCAAAGTGCTTTAAGGCATTCTTATAGTTTGATTATAAATTGATATTTTAAACTACTTTTAGTATTATCTATTCAAATTTCTTGTTCAAATGAGGAGGTTTCATCTGTGTTTGATAGGAATTATGTAGAAACCCTCTTCTCCATTTTACTTCATGCATATGAGCCCTATAAAGTTTGTATATTTTTTATTACTGCAAAGCGGTCCCATAAAGAGAGCTTTGGAACCAAAATTATGTCAACGTGTGTGATAATGAGAGTTTTCTCCTTGAACCTTGTTATATATTCAAAGACTAATTAGCAATCCAAACATCGTGCCATTTAGTCAGATGCCATTCAATGCATTGAGTTTGCATCAATGAATTATGTACCTTCAGCCACTAGTTCTAATCAAAGCATGCATATGGATTCAGAATCAAAAGCTCTTTCTTAGCATTTATCTATTTTCCTATTCGTCTGAGTGGCTTTATAAATCATTATCATTTTAAAAATTCAGGAAAATGCAAATGCATAAATTGAGTAAATAAATTTAAGCAAAGGTATAGTTTAGAAGTTGGTGGCTAGAGGTACGTAATCCATGAATGCAGATTTAATGCATTAAAATATCAGGAAAATGTGAGTGCAATGCATGAATGCAAATTAAATGCATTGAATGGCATCTGGCTGGAGGTGAACGCACTGGAATGGCTTGATAGCTACATGTGGGTAGGGTACTTTGGTCATTTAATATAGAGATAAGCCACTTGCTATGCATCTCTATTACTTTCTATGTGTTGTCTTTCTGTTCTATAAGCCTGTGTTCTCTACACCTAAAGTCTGCAATTGCTTTGAGCTTTTTTGCTATGATGAAAGCATAAAGGATAAAGGAATTTTGTGAACTGTTATAGTTAATGTGCTCATAGGCACATATGCAAAATATGGAAGCATACACAAGGGAAGCGAATTGTTCAAAAAAACTCCTCAAAGAAATGTGGTCCCATGGAATGCAATAAGTGTTCATAATGGACACTTTGGTTTTCGCATGTTAACTTTGTTAGATAATGCAATTTGACATGAACAATGTTGAAGCCATGACATGAACAATAGAACTATTCAACACTGAACTCTATGCCTATAATAATTATTGCAAAAGCTGTAAATGCCATAGATGAAATAATATGAATAAAATTTTAGTTTCTGCTTTTCTTGAAATGCAATGAAAAAACTGCTAGAAAGGCATAACACAAGGTTGTGTAACATATTGCCACTCCTGTTTCTAATTTCTTTGGACATGAATGCTTTACACATTTGATTGCAATAGTAACATGTCTAGGAAAATGGAACAATAAAGATCATAAATAAGTAGTTTTAAGTCTGAGGATATATGTAGCTTGAAACATATAAGCTCGATTTGGAATTTATGAAAACAACTATTGTCTATGGTGAAAGAGCTAATTACTACTCCTATATGCGATATCCATAGAATAGAATAAATTGCTACAAGGCTAGAGTGGCACATCCATAAATGCATGGACGCATGTATAAGCAATTGCATACAGGTATACGTAAAAGCTTAGATGAATACATGCATAATAACTATTTATTGCCTCAAGTAACTTGTTTATGGGTCTGGAGTGTGCAACCATAACAAGTTCTACTCAGTGACCATAAACTCTTGAAAACATAACAGAGAACAAATATTGGAAAAGCTAGAAACGACAGAATGCAAAAAGAAACATTTAAACTATATAGTTTGAATGGCATTATGCATCGAGGGCTAATAATTATTGAACATATATGTCAGATGTACATAGACAACCACTATCTTCATAGGTGGAAAACCAAAATTAGATTTTCAGATGTCCATATTCGAGAAGACTTTAACATAGTAACCTATAAAAGTGTCTAAATGTATAATAGCAATAGAGTATTTTAAAACCAAAGATGTCTTTAACATGTCAAAACCAATGAAATGTCTTAGAGCATGGAAAGGTGAAAAAGTTAAAGTCTGAACAATGTAAATCTGTACTCTTGTATTCCTAGTTTCCTGTAAAGCTAAGAAAATGCTACATATTAGAAACATAGTTTATATGGATGGTGATTTGAGGTGCTAGTTCACAAGAGAAAAAGATTACATATGAATGACTTTTTTACCTTTTGGTGATGTTTCCTGTCTATTTTCCAATGCAAATGGCTTCAACAATGACATTGTTTTGGTCAAGGCTAAAATGTCCTTCAGCGCTGAAGTCCCGTAGGATGAATATCACTGCTCACTTGTCCTTGATATAGTCTTCATAGCTGAGGTTTTGCAGTTTGGGCAATAGACGGTGCATGGTTACCTGGTCAATTGAAGACTGAATTGTTTGATTGTCATAAGTTGTAATGATAGTTTTAAGTTGCAAACAGAATGTATAATTGACTTGTTGGTTGCACTGTTTGCAGAGAGCAGTTTTTTCTTGGAGTGTGCCATAGCCAATGAATTTGCATTTGCATTTTGGACAGCATGCATGAAATGGATTGGAAAATGCATTTGCTACTTTTAGAGTACTAGAAACCTATAGAATATGGTTCTAAATTGTTAGAGGAAACAAAAAATACAGGTTCAGATGCAATAGTTAAAAAAAAATGAATGTCATTACCTTAAAAGTTGAGTGTAGCAGGTTGGTGAGTTTTTCCAAGCTTCTTTTGTCATTCAAGTTACAGATAAATGTTGACCGACATGTGTGAAACGTGTTCTTTTGATATGTTTTTCTTACAATATTCTTGAAAAGCATTGCAGGTGTTTTATTTGTATGCAATTGGTCTTCGATTGCAAAGTATTGTTGCTCATATGTTGACCATAATAGCACCTGCAATTCAATGAGAGAATTAGATTTTGTTACGGAAATTGTTATAGAGACCACTATGGAACGAGAAAAAGGTTGACACTGAAAGAACAGCGAAAAGTTTTGTAGACCGAAATACCTGTGCTCTGTCTATGTCACTGTGGCCATCTTTGATGTCAACTGCAAATTGGGTACCCATTTTCTTGGCACCAACTACTAGCGCAGCTATTGTGCCAGCTGGGTACTCATTTATAGTTGTTAGCAGCTAGCTGATAGTCGTACTTAGAATAAATTTGTACTCTTGACAGAGGCATGGGATGTTTTCAGTGGTGCTAATGTCTGTTAAAATCAAAATGTAGTCACAGTCACCTCTGTCATAATCTGTCCTAGGTGTGACTTGGAAATCTAAGATTGAGATAGCTAATCCCGGGACTATTTTAGGCTCATGTTTATACACAAGGTTTCCACTAACATTTAACATGACTGTCATTTTTGCTTTGTGATCTGTTAAATCAGCACACAACATTTCTCGTGTTTTGTTGGCCTTATCCAATGTTGCTTTGTAGACAACAAGCACATCACCTTGGAAGGTGTCTCCAGCTCTTTTCGCATTTAGCTGTTCGATTGAAACAATCTTAGGTTTCTTGACTCTTGTCCTACAAGGCACAAGGATAATGTCAACTGAATGCTAATTTAATATTAGCAAGCTGGGCAAATGGCAGTACAATGAAGAACCAAGCACTTTATCGTTGTACTGAGTCTTCCTGTGTAATTTGCACTTGTTTTGCCTGTCTTTTTGATACATCTTTTGGCATCCTGCAAAGAATTGGAACAATGTTATTTGAATATTTGTGATTTGGCCGAATGAGTATGAAGGAATAATACTATGAGTGCTTTACCGTTGTGTTGATTCTTCTTGTGTGGTTTGTATTTGCTTTGAGTGTCTTTTAGTTTCATCCATAGATCTCCTACAAATAATGGATATAGGATTGAAAAAGGCATTGCAAAGCATAAAAGTGATATAAGGCTATAAGTTCTATAAAGTTGAATTTGTCTGCTGGGCAATATGCAATTTTAGGAAAATTGGATTGTGATCAGTCCAATATGCTTCTGATTTATAGATAGAGCATATATTTGTAGTCGTGTTGGACCAAATGTGGTCAATGACTGACTTGCCCATGTTGTGTTGTTGGTCCAACATAAATTGTATATTGTTCTACTGCATATAACTGTGAAGTATTTGTTTGCTTCTGCTTTCTAAAAACATGTTCACATTAAAATTGCCTAAAATGTACATGTTTTCTGAATTTGTGGATGCAATAATTATTTGCAAGATTGTGATTACTTTGTCTATGGCAGTTGCAGGTCTTGCATAAATATTACAAACATTGAGTTCATTGTTAGATAGCATTACTGTTGATGTGATGGCTTCAATATTTGATGATTCATGTTGTTTTGATTTTGAAAGGAATAGATGTTTCTTGGTTAAAGTTGCTATGCCATGTATGTTATGCACAGAAAAGCTATCAAAATACTGCAGCAAGATATTTAGCTCAAAGGGATGCATATGTGTTTCTTGGAGACACAAGATATCAGATTGCATTATGCTATAGTCATTGACAATGTCTTCTGCACGTGCTTTCAAGCTACGAGTGTTCAATGTACATAGGAGAAAATGTGATTTGTTTTCTGAACATGTGCTTTGGTTATCAAATTTCCATTGTGCACATGTCTAGAGATGAGACATTTCTAGTTGTATTTTGTTTTTAACTTTAAAGTTTTGTGTAGTTAAAGGTTGTAACAAAAATAATGATTCTACTGATTTTGTTCATGATAGAGTTGTATAGGTTAGCCCATGCTATCTAATGCCTGTCAGATCAAAAGCCAAGGCCTCCATTGTTAATCCTTGGGATCGATGTATGGTTCGTGCACATGCTACTTGTATTGGGAATTGTTTTCTAATTGTAATTTGCTTGTTTGTTGTTATTTTTTGGGTTGGCCTAGCAATGCGTTGTATAGGCACCCAGTCTTTGTCAATGATAGTAGAATAGCATTGTGCTAGTTTTGTGCATTGATAATGTCCGATTGATGGGTCATTAAATTTAATCCAGACAATATCAATATTGTTTTGTGCTGTATATGCTTTAAAAATTCTATTTGAACCGTTGACGAGGCCATCTTGAACATTGTAGTTGCCTGCATAGAGTTCAACAAGAATGTTTGGTTTTAAGCATATTTGTGATGGAAGTGTCATTGTGTGACTGTATACTCGTATTGCATTAAGGTCCTCCTCAAGTTCATCTATTGCATCTAGCACTATCATTTGGGTTGGAATGATTGATAGAATTTTGTTGTTATGTGCTTGAACATCAATTCTCCTATAGAAAAGGTGCAGAAGCAATGGATCAAATGGTACAGGACGAAAGCAAATTTTGTTAAGATAGTCTATGTCATGAGTTGTCTGAATGCCTACTCGTAGTCTATTAAGGATTGAAATAAATATTTCATCTTTTTGTCTCATGGTAGTCACCAATGAATAGCACTTTATATGGTCTTTCCAGAAACTATAAGGCATTAATTCAATTGGAGTAGGCCTATTTTCAAAAACCACAGAGTCAAGGACAGGTTGTGCCTAGTAAAGGTCACCACAAAATATTGTATCAAGGTTTCCAAAGTATGTTGTGGGCATTTGCATTATGTCTCGTAGTCTTCTATCAATATACCGTAGGAATGTTGAGCCAACTAATGATATCTCATCTATAGGAAGTATGCGCAATTGATCATAGTGCTTTGACATAGTGTCAAGCACTTCAGTGTTCAGTGGCAAGAATTCTGATGTGTTAAAAGGTATGTGAAATGCTGAATGTAATGTGAATCCCCCTATGTTATATGCTGCTTTACCTGTATATGCAGTTAATAAGCCCTTGGGTTTGTCTGGATTATTGTCAACAGAATTGCTATACATGCGAATGAGAGCTTGGTAGATGGCCTTTGCTGTAAAAGTCTTTCCTGTTCTAGCTCCCCCAGTAAAAACAAGTGCAATGGCTTTTGTGGATTTTTCATCTTTTTTATGAGAACATCTTTAACAATTGCTTGTTGTTCTTTATTTAACATTCGTCTTAACTTGTAGTATTCATTGTTATCTATAATCTGTGGGTGCTTTGCAATTTCAAATCCATTGGAATGCATGGTATTTGGGTTAGAACAACCTATGTTTGGAAGGTCTGTTTGTATGTCATATAGTTCTTTCTGGCGAAGCTTTGCTTGCATTGCTAGGTCAATGAGCTTTTCATCTTCAAGAGACTGAAGATCATTTATCGCTTTGTCAATGTCACCCCATGCGGAGTTTGTGTTGTGGATGAACTTTGCACTATTTGTTTGAATGGTTTTTCCATGGTACATGTATGCATGTTCCCAAGAGTCAAAGTTTTGTTTGAGTGCATGCTCATTAATGGTAAATGGAACATAGAGAACCAATTGCTCTCTACAATGATTCTCTATATCAAAGTGTTTGTTGAAATTGATAAACCATACCACATTTGGTTTGGCCTTTGGTTCAATTGTAGCACTGTATTTGTTGTATCTTGAAACAAATTCTACAATACATATGTCCACCATTATTTCAGGATGTTTCAAATAGTAGTCTATAATATATTTCGCAAGAATGTTTTCTTATTCGTCTAGCTCATTGCTCAATTGCTTAACAGATTTTAGTATAAATGTGTGATCATTGTCAGATCATTATCAATAAATATACATTTTCTTGAACTGTAGTTTAATGGTAGTGACAAAACAATATGTGCAGCTTGTTGTGATGACATTTGTTGCAAGTTAAGCATGGCATTTCCAAGTTTACTCACCATTCGTATTGCATCAATATTGTCTTGCTTGTGGTCTGTACATATTCTTTTGAATGCATATGTCATTGACTTGTCTACTTTTGCAATATATGAGTTACAATACATTGCAGCAACATATGCATTGAGGACAAACTGTGCATCTATATTAGCCTTCCAAAGATCTGGAATTTTCCTTGAAAAACTATTGTTCCATATTTGTGATGGTTTTCTTTGTAAAAAAAGCGTGGGCCTGTTTAATGTTGAGCTCAAAGCTTCAATGTATTCATTGTCAATTAAGTTTATTTCTTTCAAGAACATTTGAAAAGTGAATGTTTCGTCATAGTTTGCTTTTTGGAGTTTTGCAAAGATGTCAATGGCATTTGCAGTTAGCGCTTCAGTCTTTTGGAGTATTGGTAAAAGTATAGTTGACTTTTGCATTGGTGGAAAAGGAAAATTGTATCTACAAAGTCATTTTCTTGATCTCTTGCATTTCTTTGTATGATGATGTTTGTGTAGCATTGCTAAAGTAGGTTCCAAATTTTTGGTGTCACAAGTAATATACTTATCAACAAAAGCTATGATGTCCGCATTGTTATCTTCTGTGTAGATTGGTGCATTTTTAACCCATATGAGGAAATGATCATGTTCATTTCCTCGATTTTGGAACTCAGTGACTGAGAAGTAATCAATGACATTTCCAAAGAAAGAGTCATCTATAAGTATCAATTTTTTTATTGCATTTATTCTATGTTTATAGTAACATGCACAAGTGATAGGGTCTTTCTTGATTAGTTCAAATTTGTCAATGTGTGTTGGGCCATTAGATTCTTGACAGTTTTCTGTTGATTGGTGTAGATTGTGTAGCTCTTCTAATGTTTGAATTAGTGGATCCCAATTTTTCTCACCACTAGTGAAAGTGATGAAAAATGTCGGTGGTCCTAGTTGTCGAATCATAGCAAATACATTTTTCTTAAGTTGTTGTGAATAGTCTAGAGAGATTCTTATTCTTTTGAAATCAACATATCCAATATCTGATTTAAGATTTTTTTCTAGATTTGGTTTGTGTTTAACGTCTTTTGCAAATAGCTTCCGTCCTTTTAACTAGCCTTTTCGGATTCTTATTGTCATTGTAGACAGTACTTGTTGTATTAGTACCTTAATAGCTTTGAAAAAAATGTTTGTTGTATGATATGAAAATTATCTTCGTGACTGTAAGAGCTCCCAGCGTACTATTTTTTGATATGTAAAATTTTTTACAATGTCATTATCACGTGGTTTGCCAAAGAATAAAGTTGGGAAATTCATTTCTTCAGCATACATGTCCTTAAATATTCCAATTGGATACTTGTCCTCTACAGGTGCAATTTCAATAATCTTGTCTTCCATGTTATAGATACTTCTAGACTCAGTAAATCCATGTATCAATGTTTTTGATGGGTTTTCATTTTCCATTTCACTATCTGATTTTGTTTCACTTGTATCTTGTGCACTATTGTCTTCGTTTTCTAGAGTGCATTGGAGAACTTCTTGCCAATCTTGGTTTATATGGACTTTGTGCATTTTGTATAGTGGTGTCCTTGTTAATTGAGACAAAGCTTGCATGATGACATTTGGGCGCACCATGCCTTTTTGAAATGAATTTTTGTATTGTAGGCACCTTTTCAATGAAACAGCAATTGTTTGTGTATTGTTAATTGATTGTGGTAATGTTGTTTGTACAATGTTCATGTCAACAGGAACATTTATAATAGAACCTGTTAGGCCTATTTGAGACCTTTTGAACCCTAGTTCCCAAATTTGTGCAAATGCAATTCTAAGTGAGACAAGTCGTTCTTCTAGCTGAGTTAAATTTTGCACATAGCACAATGGTCTATTAGTTCTTATTTTCTGTGGAGTAGCATACTTTGGAATAGTGGACTGTTTTAATGCAAAGTAGCATACATGGCATATGAAATCTGTGAATGGTAAGGAATCTGATTGTAGTAGCTTACAGTATAGTTCTTTTTGTTTTTCTTTGAATGTCCTGATGTCCTTGTTGAAACAGAGCACTTGGCAAATTGCACATGGGTATTTTGGTGTATCTTGTATTGTTGTTTTATAAATTTCTATTGGTGACAATGTTTTTGTTTTCTTTGGACTGGTAGGTATACTTTCTTTTTGTTTTTCTTTTCTAATCAAGTTCTTCAAGTGATTAATTCTTATTGTTGATTTATGTTTAAAATTGTTTGTTGTGACAAATGGTATCAAATTCTTCTTGTTTTTTGGCAAAGCATGTGTCTTGTTCAAGTAAGTAATTTTGTATTGTGGACGACTTCTGATCAAATTTTTAAGTTGGAGTAAGCTTGTTGAGCATTGGCGAGTTAGATTTTGGGCTTTGATTCTTAGAAGCAGATCAAAATGTCCAGCCAGAGGGTTTGTATCATGGAACAGTATAGAGACTGATTCTGTATATCCAGAATCATTGAAATCTAAGTACTTTCTTGATGTTGTCAATGACCAGAGGCTTATTTGTATTTTCATCCATTTGGATATCCAGTGAATGTAGAACAAGTCACCCCACAATCCACATTCACTATGGTCTATGCATGGTCTTGTAGACAATCACATTTTGCGGAAGTATGTTTCTTGGTCATGTACTTTGTGCAATGTATATAAAGTATTAGGATTTAGTTCAGTGTTATATGATTTAATTGCTTCTTTGTCCTTATTTTGAAGACAAGTTAGGAAATGATCTATAGCTCCATTTCATAATTGAGTTGAGGTGTACTGATTGTTAAGTAGTACTTGAAGTGAGTCAAACAAAAAATCGCCAGCATTGTATGCAAATGTGCTTAATCTACAAAGGCCTTCAGCCCTAAGGGCATTGTCAATGTTTGATATCCGAGGGTACTTTGTGCATAGTTTTTTAATTTCATGAGAACCTATGGGCTGTTTTGAAATTACGTTTTGTGTTTCAATGTTTAACAATGGTTTGAAGTGTCCACTTAAAGAATTCATGTCATGAAATAGTATAGAGATTGATTCTATGTAGTCAGAAGTATTGAACTGTAAGTACCTTCTTGTTGTTGTTCTTGACCAAAGGCATATTTGTATATTCAACCATTTGGATATCTAGTGAATGCAGAATAAGTCACCCCACAATCCACTTTCAGTGCAATCTGCATGTGGCTTTGTAGATAATCGCATTCTGCAGAAATATGTTTGCGGATCATGTACTTTGTGCAATGTATATAGAGTATTAGAATTTAGTTCATTGTTATATGATTTTATTGCTTCTTTTTCCTTGTTTTGAAAGCAACTCAAGAAGTAATCTATAGCTCCGTTTCATAGTTGAATTGATGTGTAGCAATTGTTAAGCAGTAGCTGTAATGAGTCAAACAAACAATCGCCAACATTGTATGCAAAAGTACTTAATCTGCAAAGCCCCTCGCTCTTAAGCGCGTAGTCAATGTTTGGTATTTGGGGGCACTTTGTCAATTCATAGGTGTCAACGTCTATCATTTTCTTTGTTTCTTTTGTATCCTAATGTGTTTGAGAATAGTAGATGTTATGTATGAATAGTATTAAATGCTATCATCTAGATTACAAAATCTATAGTTTTTTCCTATGTCGCCTATGTGCTTTTACTCAATAGCATTCTATAGTATTAATCATGTTGTCGAGCATCTTGGAAGATAATAATCTCTATATATGTTGGAAAATGGATCTTGAGTAGTAGTAGAAGCGTACGTGACATATTATACAACAAACAATTTTTTAGAAGCACAAGGGAAAAATAGTATTAATTCTTCAACCTGACCTTGTCATCCACTGCCCCCCACCAGGATTGTATGCACTTATTCCTGTTACATTAACAAATTGGATAAATGAGTACAATGCATGATGTATACTTTCAATGCCACAAACACAAAACAATATTTTCAGGTAGCTTTGTTTACATGCAAGAAATGGTGGATAAGAATCTTTTTTGCTCACATTGTCAATCTAAGGCTATGGTCTTCAAATGTTTTGTGTAATTGGATTCCTTTGTTTCTATGTACTTCTAAGTGACTAATTTTCTCAAAGAGCAAATGATTTTAAAAGCTATTCACATAAACATGAATTAAGTGGCATGTAGGGAATAGTTTCATAAATCATTTCTGTTTTTAAAAAATTAGGGAAATGCAAAGGCATTGATTGATCAAAGAAGATCTATGGCTTTTCTTATTTGTGGCAATAGCTTTTAAAATCATTTGAGTTTTAAAAATTTGAGGAAAATGCAAAGGCATAGATCCATTGAGCAAAAGCGAAGGCATAGATTGATTAAATAATAAAAAAAAGAGATTAAAACTCACAGGTGTAGGCACACAGTGCATAAATGCAAAGTAAATGCATTAAATTGCATGTGGCTGGATGAGAAACTGCTGGAATGGCTTGGTGGACATGTATAGCCAGGCTGCTTTGTTCATTTGTTATAGGCTTAAGTCACTTGTTAAGCATGACTATTACTTTGCGGAAATTGTTTTTCTATTCTACAAGTCTTTGTTCTAGAGGAGTTTACAGTGATTGAGCAGACTTTGTTATAGTTACAGTGTCCAGAACCAGAAACGAGTTACTTGAGGCAATAAATAGTTTATTTTATCAGTTTTCTCTTACTATACAGGTTTATAGCACACAGTGAAATTGGCAATGTGAGCAAAAAAAAATTGTGGTTAATGTCATTTTGCATGTAAACAAGACCATGGGAAAATATTGTGTCATGTCTATGAGTAACGTAGTACATCATTCATTGTACTCATGTGCCATGTCAGCTTTTGAAATTAACTTTGTGGTCTTTTTTTGCAATACAGGAAGATTAAACACACGTTCACTTGCACAGTGCATAGCAACTTGCCATAGATATAAATAGTCTTATGAACAAAATTGCCTTAAATGCATATAGGTAAAAGCCAGTTGACATAAAACAAAGACTTATGACTTTATAGGCTATTTGAAACTGTAAAAAGGGTTTAAAAATTGCATTCTAGTAGTTCATTCTATTCTATGGATATTGTATAGAGGAAGTATAACTAGTTAACACACAAGAAAAACTTGTTCTATTTTCCGAAGACAAATTACTATTGCAATTGTGGAAAATGCATTTTCCTGTTCCTATATGTGCAAGCAACCTTTTAAATCATTTGTGTTCAAAGAAATGAGGAATACAAGATGACAAAATGAAAACATGAAAAAGAACTTTATGCAGTCATTATATTCAAGAATTTCAATTGCATTTCAAGAAAAGCAGAAAGACAATTTAGAGAGCTGACCTTGCAATTTGCTATTGAATGATCAAGTATACTTGCAGCAATGTACAAATTCTGGCTGTTATTATAGGCACAAGGAATTTTTCCTAGTACAATGACAAAATTAAGAAGTGAGTAAACTGTAAAAACATATACTATTTCATCTACAACCATGGGAAATCTTCCTAGAAGCGCATATTTGGAAAACTCTGCATTGTTTTTTTCAAGAAAAAAAAGAAGGTTAATATGCTAACCTCACGTTACAGTTTGTGTGTGATTGTTTAAATACAGTTGAAAGCACCGATCCCTGTCACAAGGACAATTTAGACAAATGAGTACAGTGAGTGACATATACTATGTTATTCATAAAAACAAAACAAAATTCTCATGTAGATTCATTTTGACGAGAAAGAACCTAAGTAAGAACTTTTGTTTCTTATAATGCAAATTGCATTTTATAATTTTAAAATAGTTATTGTTATTTGTGTACCCTATAATATAGAATTTTTTTTGCATTTGCATGCATTAGTGTAATTCTATTATTGCAATGGTGGCATAAGCTCTTTAAGAGCAATCAATGGAATAGATGCCATATTTGCTTAAGCGTCTGAAGAAGTGTAAATAGGCCATGGAAACCTGTCAATACTAAGCCAAAAAACAACACAGACCTATGCTACTACTGTTAAGTTCTGATAAAAAAAATTCTAGCTACTATTTAATGCTAGACCAACTATCACTTAATAGTCAAAGCCAGATAAATATTGATTTTCTAACTAAATGGGGTCATTTCATTTCCATTTCCATTTGCATAAGTTTATTTTGTACCATTCTATAGCACTTACTATTACTTGTGCAATGAAGCCACATGCAAGTACAATTCATAACTCATGGCATTAAGATACACTCAAGGAGAAATACAAACCAAGGTTGTTTGCATCCTGATAAGAAAGATGATGACATACATCCAATTAATGTATGCCACAACATCTTATTCAATGAAGATGACTTGGATAGG
>VDFB02182770.1:0-23820 GCA_007258455.2 Sequoia sempervirens | reverse complement strand
TCATCCTTTTCACAAAATGGACTTTGTGAAATGAATGGTAAAAAGAAACCCATTAAGCAAGATAAATTGACAAATTAAACCCCACATGACCATTTGGTGTTTGATCACTCTGATTCAACAACCAAACCTTACATCGACTATCATTCAACCAAACTTTGAACTAACTGAAGGAGAACAAACATATATAAATAGTATTTTGAGGAGCTTCACTTTTGAAACAAAGGAAACACCAACCCAGTGGAGAAACATAACATACATCTTAGACAAACAAGAGGAAAGAACTGATATTGTGGCCAAAAGGCCTATATTACCACCTCCTGCATGGTAATAAATATTCTCTTTTTAGTCTTGTGCTTGTATTCATGATCTCTTGAAAATTTAAAATCCCTAAGATAAGGTCTACATATCACCACTTTAAACTTAGACATGATATTTCAAAGTATATTAGAAGACGTATTGTAAGGAATCACCACAACCAAGACAAAACAATAAGAAGATTTTATCTACGCTCTTTAATAGAAGAAAAGGATCTACAAATTTCACAATCACCTTTTTAATCATTGATTTCTTAGGGTTTGAACACTTTATATGTATAACATGTTTCTTACTACCTTGGTCTTGCAAAATAAAGGTTCACTCTAGGTTAACATTCTGGGTCAAACATTTCATCCACCCCTTATCATCTTTCACATTTCACTCCATCAACCTTTGCAAAAAATTTGAACACATCAACACTATAGACTTAGAAATTTATCAATCCAAAATCCTAACTTAGCTACTTTGTGTGTGAAATGAATCCTTTTCCACACATTTAGTTAAGTTAGTTATCACATCCTGGACTAGTTTATCTTGAAGGTCACAAGTCTACCTGATTTACAAATCGATTATCCAAAAATATGTTGAAGATGAAGGTGATATTGCAGCTTTGAACTTGTAAAACTATTGTAGTTGTAGATTTAATTAAGTGTTCTTTGTCACAATTCTTTGTGTATGATTAATCTTGTTTAGATCAATTTTAGCAATTGTAGAAAGAGACAGAAGATTGTAGAAGACTGAGACAAGAAGATAGAAGTGACACAACATATATGTGGAGAAACCATTTCGGGAAACAACTCCACCAGAATCAATAGTGCTTGTATTATTTAACCTTAGAACAAGATTACAATAATATTGTATCAATCCTTGATTGATATGCTTCCTTGCCTTCAACAGTCCTTCTTCACAACCTGCACAAAAATTTCAAACACTTTCTGTAGCACAAGCTATCCATGCATTCCATGTGATCAAGCATGAATCCACACATCCCATTCAATGCTTCAAACCCTCACACATGCACAAGCTCAACCTACTAACCCATAAATAAAATATGATGTAATTGCTACAATAAATAGACAATTAATCAACATGTAAACTCATAGACATCAAAATACAAGAGCATAAAGCTCCTCTGGAAAAATTCCACGATTGTGCAAGTAGAGTTCCACATCAGAACATGAAGTCAAAACCAAGTCCTTCCTCAATTTAGGCACCCCTTACTAAAGACTTAATAAAATCGTTGGTTTCAAAGATATCTTGCAAGCATCACCTCAAAGTTGGCACCCAAGAATGGGCCCACTTAACCGAGCCTTTTAACACTTCCTCATGCAAAAGGTGTTAACTCAAAGATGCCAACTTGGGTGCCCAAGGTGGTCCCAAGTCAATCTTATTTAACTAAAACATTTATCTCCATCAATTCATGCAAACATTATGCATGATTGATCATCCCCACTTAACTAAATGTATCCACCTGTTATCTATCATGCAACAGAAGTCATTAGTCATGCAACTCAAGTTAATTGAAGTCAACTAGCATTCAACTAAACTAAATACATGCAATTGAAGATAATTGAGCCATAGCTTAACTATAAATAAACCGATACTAAATTGAACTAAACTAAACCAAACTGAATCGAACTCCACTCATGTAAATATCAATCCCTAAATTGTAGGATCTTTACATGCATTACCAAGTGTTATCAATACTCCAAACAATTAACTTAAGAAAGGTGGGTTCCACCTTCCATGTGGGCACCCCATGTGCTCTTATCTTGTAGGAGGTCTTCTTGGATGCCCCCCACATGTTCCTATCATTTAGGAATAATTACAAATGCCAATTTACATGTTCATTTCATTTGAAATTAATCTCTTTCTAACCCTAGTGTTGGGGAACACTTTCCAAGGACTTAGGAGATACATGAAATATGTTTAGGATTGCAATTAAATGGCATCCTATTCCCAATATTCTCCCACTTGACATTATACATTGCAATTATTCTAAACAAGGAATCATTATTATAAATCAAGTATAGGACTCAAGGCCAATGGCCTTCCTGCACCAAGAGAACTTATCTGTAAGATAACCATCCAAAATCAACAATGGATCCACATCATTTCCGAACGCTCCCACTGAACCATGATACTAAGGAACCCATGGCATCATGATGCACACAACCAAAACCACATCACTACCATAAGCTCACACCAAACCTATGTATCCAAGCTCTCCATGACATTGTGATACCAATCTGTAAACAAGTCCCTATATATATCCAACATCCTGCAAAATAAGACTCCAAGGTAATAACACACATAGACATGCAATAAAATACCTCAAAAGTAACTCACTGTAGTAAAGTGTAACTAATCCAAGAGAGGTGCCCCTCTCATACAGTACACAGATACCTTCTGGAACTACCACTGCACATGTAATGTCAAATCTGAACACAAGATCACAAAATTCACAAGTCCTCCTATATCACTCCACATAGAGGATGTGGCTAACTCCTTTATCATAGTGTCAAAGAAGCATACAATGATATGAAAAATACATCTCTCATAACATAAGAACCTTCAAGAAGAAGAAAATATTCCCACAAAGAGAGAAGCTGCAAATAAAATCATGTTCTTATACCACACTAACATGTGCCAACCTATGTAAAGTAAGATCTCCTTCAACACTCCCAAACTGAAAGGATATCAACATCTAACCATTCAACTTATAATGAAACATGGAAGAACTTAGATGTAAACCTCTCACAGAAAGTAGATCAAACTTAACCAAACATTCCCACAACAAAAGGGAAAATTCCCAAAGCCACTAACTATCTCTCGTACCTCTCCTACCCAAATCCTCAAAACTAAATCAAGTTCAAGATTGCAAGGAAAACAATGGATAATACATAAAATTATGCATCTACTTCTCAACAATCCTTCAAAACTAAAATTTCAATACTAATGCATAAGAGAAGACAAGATACATATATATAATGCATCTAATAATCAGGCAGGAAACACCTCTTAGATCATTTACCTATCGAGTAGACCAAGAGTGGAATACAAGATTGTCTTGTGCATACAACACCAAGCAATATAGGATTTCAATTAAGACATCCTTCTCATTAGGTCTATGATAGACTTACATCCATTTGTAGGTGTAGGCTCCTCGATCTTTACTATTGATTTATTTTTATAAGTAGCCATTCCAACACATATCTCTTAACATAAGAAATATCTAGCCTAACCGAAGTCTCTTTAGTATCCATGAGCACCCACCAATCAATCCATGCCAACTTCAAATGCAACCTACATAATCATGAAGCTCCAAGAAAATGATTAATACTCAAAACCCAAAAATAACTACATCCTCTCCAAAGGAGGAAAAATAACACCTTTACCAAAGAATCTAAGGCTCCTCCATGAAACAAGATGTTAAAACCTCCTCAAATCACATGAAGATAACCATATCCTACCAAATATCCCACTAAACTGTGATACCAAGCTATACATGGAAACAAGATAAACATTAAACCATCACTATCAAAAACTCCCACTCAAACATGTAACCAATCTATCCATGACATCATGATAACAATCTACTAAATTAAGATCATCCATGGACTCAACACAATCAAAGAATTTTTTGTTAACAACATAACTCCCAAAAGGTCAAGAAAACCATAATCTATAAACCAAGAAGATAAAACACACTTCTTTTATAAATCTGTAATAACACAATAGTAAAAGCTCCTACTATAGCAAAAAAAAATCCTTCAAACTTTTAAGAGAAAAGTGTCCTAAACTCTACCCAACTGTTAACTCTGATACCAAACATTGAAAATGAAGGTGAAATTGTAGCTGTGAACTTGTTAAACTATTGTAGCTATAGATTTAATTAAGTGTTCTTTGTCACAATTCTTTGTGTATGATTAATCTTGTTTAGATCAATTTTAGCAATTGTAGAAAGAGATAGAATATTGTAGGAGAATGAGACAAGAAGATATAAGTGACACAACGTATATGTGGAGAAACCCTTTCAGGAAAAAAACTCCACTAGAATCAATAGTGCTTGTATTATTTAACCTTAGAACAAGATTACAATAATACTATATCAATCATTCATTGATATGCTTCCTTGTATTCAACAATCCTTCTTCACAACCTGCACAAAGATCTCGTACACTTTATGTAACACAAGCTATCCATGCATTCCAAGTGACCAAGAATGAATCTACACATCCCATGCCATGCTTCAAACCCTCACACATGCACAAGATCAACCTACTAACCTGCAATAAACTCTGATGTAATTGCTGCAATAAATAGAAAATTAATCAAGATGTAAACTCGTAAGATTTATCAAATACAAGAGCATAAATATCCTCTTGAAAATCTACGGCTACATAGTGCAAGTAGAGTTCCACACTGTAACATGATGTCAAAATTAAAGTCTCCTCAATTTAGGATCCCCAAACTGAACACTTAACTGAACGTTGGTCAAGAAAATATCTTGCAAGCATCACCTCAGGATTGGGACCCAAGAATGGGCCCACTTAACCGAGCCTTGTAAATATCTTCTCATGCAAAAGGTGTTAACTCAAAGATGCCAACATGGGCATCGAAGGTGGGTCCAAGTCAATCTTAGTTAATTGAAACATATCTCTCTGCCAATTCATGCAAACACTATGCATGATTGATCATCCCCACTTAACTAAAAGTATCCACCTATTATCTATCATGCAATTGAAGTCATTAGTCATGCAACTCAAGTCAACTGAATTCAACTAGCATTCAACTCAAAATAACTACATGCAACTGAAGATAACTGAACCATAACGTAACTAAACTAAACTAAACTAAACTAATAGTGAATTGAACTGAATTGAACTAAAATGAACTGAACTAAACTAAACTCATGTAAATATCAATCCCTAACTTGTAGGATCTTTACATGCATTATTAAAGTGTTATCAATACTCCAAATAGTTAACTTAAGCAAGGTGGGTTCCACCTTCTATGTGGGTGCCCCATGTGCTCCTATCTTGTAGGAGCTCTTCTTGGATGCCCCCACATGTTCCTATCATTTAGGAATAATTACAAATGTCAATTTACATGTTCATTTGATTAGAATTTAATCTCTTTCTAATCCTAGTGTTGGGGAACACTTTCCAAGGACTTAGGAGATACATGAAATATGTTTAGAATTGCAATTAAATGGAATCCTATTCCCAACATTCTCCCACTTGACATTATACATTGCAATTATTCTAAACAAGGAATCATTATTAAAAAATCAAGTACATTACTCAAGGCCAATGGCCTTCCTGCACCAAGAGAATTTATATGTAAGATAACCATCCAAAATCAACAATGGATCCACATCATTGCAAAACGCTCCCACTAAACCATGATACTGAGCAACCCATGAATCATGATGCACACAAACAAAACACATCACTATCATAAGCTCACACCAAACATGTGTATCCAATCTCTCCATGACATTATGATACCAATATAGAGACAAGTCCCCATATATCCACCATCCTAAAAAATAAGACTCCAAGGAAATACCACACATAGACATGTGATAAAATACCTCTATAGTAACTCACTGTAGTAAAGTGTAACTAGTCCAAGAGAGGTTCCCCTCTCATGAAAAACACATATACCTTCTGGAACTACCACTACACATGTAATGTCAAATTGGAAAATAAGAAGACAACATTCACAAGTCCTCCTATAACACTTAACATAGAGGATGTGGCTTACTCTATCATAGTGTCAAAGAAGCATACAATGATATGAAAAATACATCTCTCATAACATAAGAACCTTCAAGAAGAAGAAAGTATTCCCACAAAGAGAGAACCTAAAAATCAAACCATGTTCTTATACCACACTAACATGTGCCAAACTGTGTAAAGTAAGATCTCCTTCAACACTCCCAAACTGAAAGGATATCAACATCTAACCATTCAACTTATAATGAAACATGGAAGAACTTAGATGTAAACCTCTCACAGAAAGTAGATCAAACTTAACCAAACATTCCCACAACAAAAGGGAAAATTCCCAAAGCCACTAACTATCTCCTGTACCTCTCCTACCCAAATCCTCAGAACTAACTGAAGTTCAAGATTATAAGGAAAACAATGGATAATACATAAAATCATGCATCTACTTCTCAAAAATCCATCAGAACTCAATTTTCAAAACTAATGCATAAGAGAAGACAAGATACATATAAATAATGCATCTAATAATCAAGTGGGAAACACCTCTTAGATCATTTACCTACCAAGAAGACCAAGAGTGGGATACAAGATTGTACTGTGCATACAACACCAAGCAATATAGGATTTTAATAAAGAAAAACTTCTCATTAGGTCTATGATGGACTCACATCCATTTCTAGGTGTAGGCTCCTCGGTCTTTACTATTGAATTTTTTTTATAACAAGTAACCATTCCAACACATATCTCTTAACATAAGAAATATCCAGCCTAACCCAAGTCTCTCTATTATCCATGAGCACCCACCAATCAATCCATGCCAACTTCAAATTCAACCTGCATAATCATGAAGCTCCAAGCAAAGGATTAATACTCAAAATCCAAAAATAACTATATCTTCTCTAGAGGAAGAAAAATAACACCTTTACTAAAGAATCTAAGGCTCCTCCATGAAACAAGATGTTAAAACCTCCTCAAATCACATGAAGATAACCATATCCTACCAAAGCTCCCACTGAACTGTGATACCAAGCTATACATGGAAACACGATAAACATTAAACCATCACTGTCAAAAACTCCCACTCAAACATGTAACCAATCTATCCATGACATTGTGATAACCACCTCCTAAATGAAGATCATCCATGGCATCAACATGATCAAAGAATTTTTGTTAACGACACAACTCCCAAAAGGTCAAGAAAACTATAATCTCTAAACCAAGAAGATAAAATGCACTTCTTTTATAAATCTGTAATAACACAATAGTAAAAGCTCTGACTACAGCCAAAAAAAAACTTCAAACTTTTAAGAGAAAGGTCTCCCAAACTCTACCCAACCGTTAGCTCTGATACCAAATGTTGAAAACGAAGGTGAAATTGTAGCTTTGAAATTGTAAAACTATTATAGTTGTAGATTTAATTAAGTGTTCTTTGTCACAATTCTTTGTGTATGATTAATCTTGTTTAGATCAATTTTAGCAATTTTATAAAGAGACAGAAGATTGTAGAAGAATGAGACAAGAAGATAGAAGTGACACAACATATACGTGGAGAAACCCTTTCGGGAAAAAACTCCACCAAAATCAAAAGTGCTTGTATTATTTAACCTTGGAAGAAGATTACAATAATACTGTATCAAGCCTTTATTGATATGCTTCCTTTCCTTCAACAATCCTTCTTCAAAACTTGCACAAAACTCTCATACACTTTCTGTAGCACAAGCTATCCATGCATTTTATGTGACCAAGCATGAATCCACACATCCCATGCCATTCTTCAAACCTTCACACATGCACAAGCTCAACTTGATAACCTGCAATAAATAGACAATTAATCAATATTTAAACTCATAAGAGTTATCAAATACATGAGCATAAAGCTCCTCTCAAAAATCTATGCCTAGATTGTGCAAGTAGAGTTCCACATTGTAATATGAAGTCAAAACCAAAGTATCCTCAATTTAGGCACCCCAAACTGAACACTTAATTGAACATTGATCAAGAAAATATCTTGCAAGCATAATGTCAAAGTTGGCACCTGAGAATGGGCCCACTTACCTGAGTCTTGTAAATATATTCTCATGCAAAAGGTGTTAACTCAAAGATGCCAACTTGGGCGCCCAAGGTGGGTCCAAGTCAATCTTAGTTAATTGAAACATATTTCTCCACCAATTTATGCAAATATTATGCATGATTGATCATCCCCACTTAACTAAAAGTATCCACCTATTATCTATCATGCAACTAAATTCATTAGTCATGCAACTCAAGTTAACTGAATTCAACTAGCATTCAACTCAAACTAACTACATGCAACTGAAGATAACTGAACCATAACTGAATTGAACTGAACTCCACTCATGTAAATATCAATCCCTAACTTGTAGGATCTTTACATGCATTATTGAAGTGTTATCAATACTCTAAACAATCAACTTAAGCAAGGTGGGTTCCACCTTCCCTGTGGGTGCCCCATGTGCTCCTATCTTGTAGGAGGTCTTCTTGGACACCCCCTCATGTTCCTATAATTTAGGAATAATCACAAATGTCAATTTACATGTTCATTTCATTTGAATTTAATCTCTTTCTAATCCTAGTGACGGGGAACACTTTCCAAGGACTTAGGAGATACATGAAATATGTTTAGTATTGCAATTAAATGGCATCCTATTCCCAACAAAATAATCAAACCTTTAAGTCAAAAGTGTTGGCCCAAATGTTTGCAAAGATCACTACCCACATCATTCATCCTTTTCATCTCCCCATTATCACCATTGCTCCAAAATGACTTAGAGGACCCCTTCTACCAAAATTTTAGTCAACTAGAGAGCTTAAACATTACAAATCTCAACATAACTCTCCCATATGTGACCCATAATTTATGGTAAGAACAAGATCACAACACAAGAGAATCATGGAACAAGCCAAAGTAACACCCACAACAAGTGATACCAATCCTCAATAATTTGATCCAAGAAGCCAATTTAACCCCTCACAACAACCAAAAAATCTATTGAGGTATGAGGTAGAAGATACCACAAACAACCCCAATGAGCTCACTAAGGAAGAACTCCTTGATTATAAAAAAGATCATCAAACATTAGAGAATGTGGCCTAAATTACCCTAAATTCCATCACACAACCCTTGGTACAAGGTTTGACTCAACCTATAATTCAACCATCTTCAATATATGTACCAAGACAACCCTTAACATCTAGTCTTGCAACTAGACTCATAACCAACCTTAGTCTCACATCATGTCTAGGAAAAAACACAATGTTGGGTATTCACAACATGACCATTCCCTTGAACACCAAACTTCCCCAAAACACAAGTTGGACACCAACATTTGGTGCCCCATCTAGTTCTTCCAGCACCGTTCTAGAGAATCCCTTACATCCACATAAACAACTTTCATTCCATGATGCCACAACAATCTCAAAATTTTGAGCGCAACCATCTTCATCCATCACCATGAATACCCAAAGTGTTCCCAACATTACAAAAAGTAATGTGAAATAAGTGCCTCAAATAGAACAACAAGGGAAAGTTAACACCATCACACAAAGTCAACTTTGACAAGTGGTTTTAACAAACCCATTGACACATCAAACAAATGGTTACCCAAACTACTCAAGTCAATCCACCATCCACATCAACCCAAATCAAACCAATACATCGATCACAAACCACATCAACCAAGGTAATACTTTGGTACCACATCAAACACATAGGTCAAGTGAACCCTTTCAATCAATTGAATCAAGGTCCTAGTGTGCCATTGCCATCACAATACCAAATGGTGCCATCCTCATCCTTACTGTTGGTCCCCCACTTCCTCCATCCCAATCAATGATTTTACAAGGAATGTTAAACCAAGGTGACCTCAAAACTCTCATCATCAACCCAAAACCCATCGTAGATGTCCCTACAACCAAATGATTCTACATTACAAGCACATTCTCTAGCTTTGCAGCAAGCACAACAAGCTTATCAACAAGCATTACAACCACAAAAAGATCAAGATCAAGCTTTGCAATGGAAACAAGCCTATCAGCAAGCCTTGCAACAATAATAAGCTCACATGTGCTCTAGATTTTCAAAAATCACAAGGCACCTACCAACAAGCAGTACAACAACAATCCCAACAAGCAGCCTTAGTCGCACAAGAACAACAACAAGCCCAACAAGCAACCTTGGTCACACAACAACAACAACAGGCCCAACAAGCAACCTTAGTCACACAACAACAACAAAAAACCCAACAAGAATCCTTATTTTCACAACAAGTTCAACAACAACAATCCCAACAAGCATTGCTTGCCCAATAATACACCCAACAACAACAACAACAATAACAACAAGGCTTATACTATAATCCCCAACAAAACATCATCGATCCAAATACGTTAGGAGCATATACACCGCTACCACCATCACCTTTACAATATCCCACACCACACTACACACCATACAACACCCCATCATATCAAAATCCCATGTACAATCCATCCACCATCCCACAATATGCAACATATGTTCCTCCACCAAACCCGCAAGATGATGTGGCATCACAACTCAAGGAATTAACGAAAGAAATGTAGGACATTCAAATGGGAAAAATGAAGAATCCCCATACACAATAGAACTTATGCCCATACCCATTCGATAGAAATATCACAATGGTACCATTCCCTCCTGATTTTGAGGTCCCCAAATTTGATAAATACAAAGGGAGGGGAAATCCTGTGGATCATATCAAGGAATTTAATGTCATGTGTATGGAGGTTGCCTATAATGATTCTTATTTGATGCGCCTCTTTCCATGAAGTTTAATAGGCCCAACCATAATTGGTTCTCATGGTTGCCTCCAGACATCAAAACCTACCAAGAAATCATCGATAGATTCATAGATCACTTCTCCTTCAATCTTGACATGGATGCAAGCTTAGAAGAGTTATACACACTCAAGAAAAAACAAAGGAGAGTCCTTCACTAGTTTCTTGTAAATCTAGAGGCAAAGAGCTAGTAAAAGCAAGTGGAACATTCCCAACAAACAACAAGTGGAAATTATCATAGAAAATGTTGATCCAGATCTATCATTCCACTTAAAGATGTGTGAATGCTTTAGCCTAGATCTGTTCAAACATGGACAAACAAAAAAACATTATTCCTCAAACAAGTTTAAACCAAACATTCCCTATGAAATTTATTCAAGTATAAGAACAAGAAAAGACATAAAATATCAAATAAAAGCTAATGAAATCTCATTCGAATGCTCAAACCAACATCCCATAGGGAAATTGGTGCTTCTTTGATGTGGAAAGAAGCCCTTTCCCAATTCCTTGATAAGCTTGATGATGATATGAGATTCTTGATGCAAAATGCTAATAACCTTGCTATGGATGATGAAATTCTATGCTAAATTGGATGAAAATATGGAAGAAATTGCATAAACTTGTGGATAATAACCTTGCATCAAAATATGGATCCTAAATCAATAGAAGGTTTGAAGAATGGAGAATATTATGAATGTGGGATTAAAGAAGGGACCAATGTCATTGTGCCACTTGTCAACATGCTAATGAAGGAGAGTGGAGCACATTTTGAACAATGTGCATGCTAAATGCATGTAGGTAAAATTTGAATTTGAAGAGGTGACTTGTGTAAGAGGGGATGTAAGTGGAATTAATGCCAAGTTGGCTCAAGGAGAGGACATGTAAAATATTTTAATGCCAAGTTGGAGGACAAAAGTCCTTTGGGAGGGAGAATTCAAATAAGTGGAATATTCCAAGAATATACCATATTTGAATGAAAATAGGGTAATTAATAAATCAAATAAATTGATTTACATGTGCAACTTGCAAAAGCTAGAGGAATGGGGGATTAGTGTTAGGAGTTAATCAATGATTAATTAAATTAGATGAAATTAGTTGATTGTGAAATTTAATTTAAATGCTTGAATTTATTAAATAAAATGAGAGGATATTGGTAGATTAGTAATTTAATTAATTTAATTTGATTTATTCAATTAAATTAAGAACATTAGGATTTAATTAAATATATTTGATTTATTCAATCAAAGAGAGAACATTAAGATTTAATTAAATAAAGTTGATTTATTTAATTAAAAGAGATGACATTAGGATTTAATTAAATAAAGTTGATTTATTTAATTAAAAGATGAACATTTGGATTTAATTAAATAAAATTGATTTATTTAATTAAAGGAATAAACCTTAGGATTTAATTAAATAAACTTGATTTATTTAATTAAACGGAAGAATATGATGATATGATGGAATAACCTGATAAAGTGTATTATCTGATTTTAAGAGGAATTTTGATGAATTAAATTAATTAAATAAAGATTATTCAATTAACTAGTTAGTGAAGAAATGATCAAGGAAGAATCAAAGTTAGTTAATTAGAATCGAGTGCATGATATCAATCATGATATTTCAAGTGTCTACAAGATGTAATGTATCACCACTTATGATGAGATTTTCCCTAGGGCCCTCAACATTGAGCGAGCTCTAAAATCATAGGGAAACACACAAGTATATAGAGACAACTGCTCATCCACTAGTTCTAACGACAAATCCTGCTTTTGGTCCAAGAATAAGAATGTTACTAGTGATGGTGTTGTCGATGCAAAGGTGGTATTAACTTCTCCTAGGAAAGAAAACACCCAAACCATGAACACACAACAACCAAACACACCATTGCCAAACAATCAAACAACAATAAATGTTGCAAACACTCAATGTGGACAACAAAGAACAAACAATGCTCCTAAATGACAATTCACTCCCTTAGGGGAACCTATGGAAGATGTGTTGAAGAGGTTGATACAGTCTAATCTTATCACACTCACAGATTTCTCAAACTATCAAGAGCCACAAGTCAAACCTCGTAGCTATATAGAATATCATTTTTGTGAATTTTCCGATACAAAGGTCATAACACACAAAATTGTTTTAGACTCAAACACCTAATACAAGATATTATTGAACAAAGAGACATTGAGGTCGATCAAAAATCTGGGAATGAAAATCTGAGAATCTACACCATCCCTATGCCTAATCATGAATGAAATAAATATTCAGGAAAGACATCAACCTCAAATAATATAAACAATACCCATGATACCATGGTGGAACATATTTATGTTATTCATTCGTCACAACATGAAGAATCAGACATGTATCAAGATATTGTTTTAAAACAAAGTCCAAACCCATCAACAATTTCTAGCAATATTTCATACCGTAATGGTGTCAAGTATGTATCAGATTCTAATATATCTCCCACATATGACTTCATGATTGGGTATATACCCGCAAACTGTTGCGAAGAGTCTTTTACCAATGATATATCATCCACCTAAGAATCATGTCAAGAAGAGGCTCTTGAGGATAATGAAAGTTACTATGCATCAAGTCATGATAAAGGACCCCTATCCCTATAGTTTCACCAAGAGCTAAGGGGCATCTTCCAAACCATTTTAAACTCCAAATATGTCCCCGATATCACTCCTGAGATGTTTCTTTTTGACAGACATATAGACATTCTTCATTCGAAACAAGAATCTCCTACTCTTGACATTCCCACACAAGAGCAAGCAACAATCAATATTCTTGATTCTTACAGTGATTAGCATCATCGACATCTTTGATATCAACACCAACATCTTTTGAAGTAGTGTCAACAAATAATGATGTCATCAAATCAGAGCAGATAGTTCATATTCCTGAACAATAGGAACCCATAGCAATATCATGTATTCACGCCAAGTCATATTTAGTGGCTATGGATTAGAGGATACATTATTAGGGAAAAGGATTAGGTATTGTTAATACCTTCAAATATTTTCTACAACAAACATCAACATATGAGGCACAAAGGATCCTTATGATGAAAATACTATCAACACTACAACTAGTCATATCATGAATCATCATCCACCCATCATCTCTGTATAGGAGTGAATTTGCACCCCTTGTGCAAATTTCCATTTTTCATCCCTCCAGCTTAGAAAATCAAACTTGAATGTAAAATTCCACATCACCCATCTGCCTCGTATCCACTTGGTGCCTATTTTTTGTATCGGTGGGGGAATATTTTTCAGGGATGCGAGCATGAAACACGAACACTATGTGGCATGCTACCATCCCTGATAGATTCCTACCTCTAGTGTCTGCATGGATGTTACATTCTCCATTGGGCATGAAGTGTAACACCTCTGTGTTGGTTGGCCAACCTAAAAAAAAACTCTTTCCCTCTCATTTTGATCTTCAAATGCATCTATTTCACATCCATTCCATCTTCTATGATCTCTTGAGCATTCTTCTACAATATTTCTAGCAATTCACTTGATCTCTTGCGCATTTTCATCTACTCTCTTGAGAATTACAATAGCTTGTTACTCCATCAACTTCATTTTCATATGTGTTGTTCTACCATAGAAGCTGCAAGTTTGGAGTCTTGTGAGACCTCCCTTCGTCACTGTTATGGTTGTGTCAACTTTGCTAAGCTCTTTGTCTTGCATTATCCCTTCATTGGCCTTGAGTGCCTTTGGGTGGAGGTGGTATTGCTTCACTATCCTCTCTTGTTGTGGTTTGATAGAGTAGAATTCTATCTTTTGTAGTGTTCGGTACTCTCCTTTCTATTTTCTTTATTGTATTTTCTACTTCGTGGCTTTCTTGGATATCCGTGGAGGTGGAAACACCAAAGCAGGGGTTTGACTGAGGAAAACCCCTATACAACCCAAAATTTTTCCCTCTCTTGGTTGTATGTACGTGAACGTGTGTGTGGAGCTCATTGGTGAGCTAGAGCCTTAGTGAGTTGATTTTTGTCACCCTTACTTTCATCTACCTTCTTTACCACTTATATAGTTATTTCTTGTACTTTATCATTCTCTTCATTTCATTAAACTTTGTCAGCTAGGCAGTTATTAAGTTTTCTTATTTCCTACATTGTACTTTTCACTTTCTGGCCGTATAGATGCCAATGTACCATAGAGATGCCAACACGCCGCGTTGTCGTCCTTGACCTGCACTGTCATCCTTAGGTAGAGAGTTGTTTGAGGTGCAGTCCAAATTCTAGAAATTGGCTCATCTAGCCCCATTCAGGTGTTTGGATCTGTAGAGTGATAGAGGCACTTGAGAGTGCTCTTCATTCTCTATCCTTGCCTTAAAAATCTATTAGCTTGAGGTAAGATAGGGCAGCCCTCCACTCTTGAATCTCTATGACCTAGAGCCTTGGTGTGGTTGGTCCCCCTACCTTACATTTTTGGTGAACCTGACATGAACCATTTTGGTTCTATTTAGCGGTGCTAAAAGTTCCTTTCCTCATATCCTAGGAGTGTTGTAGGTGTGAGTGTTATGAGGCGTTCCACCTTGCAACCCAACCTGCGACCCCTAGAGGTGTAGTTGGAAGGTTCCATAAGCATCACATAATGAGACCTTTATTGGGTCACTGTCTAATTACAAAACCTTTGGGGGCTCTGTGAAAGTCTCATATAGTGTATGTGATGGCTTCCTTTTGGACCTTCCCATCCCATCTGCACAACCTGTGAGTAGTTCTTATGGCATAACTTTCACCTCGAAGGACTTACCGATGGGTTATAATAGAGAGCCATATCCTCTATACATCCCCACATGAATCAATGGAAACACTGTGACAGTTGTTCTCGTTGAATCGATGTGTTGGGTGAATTTGATTACTGAGGAGATTATGTTGATTAATTTCCTGCACAAAGATGGATATGGCGCGTCTAAGAGTACCATCCATACACATAATGGAATTTTTCTACCTCCCCTTGGTTGCATCACCTTGTCAGTCCTTGTTGGACCTAAATCAGTGAACTTGATTTTTGACATAATCTCAAGGTCAGAAATCTTCAGGGTGAAATTGGGTATCCCCTAGTTGGTTGCTATGAATTTAGTTCCCTCAGTTGTGCATAAGTGTTTGAAATTTATCCATGAGGGTATAGTGCATGTAATCCATGACACCAGCTATAAGCCACTGGTTGCGCATGGTAGCTATTCATTGGATCACTTTTGTCCTATGCTCGTGGGTCCTCTTCCTCCTAGGATGGACCTCTTGTACCAAACCTACGAGAAGTACAAGAAGGGGTGCTTAATTCCTAAAGTGAGATACCCTCCATCTCCCTATGTTGTCTCGTATAGGGCCTACTTGAAAGCTGACAATGATGCCACCTTGGCTTGGAGATGGGAGGAAGAGAAGCATGCTCAATGTTCTTCTTCCTCCTCTTTTGCTATCTTGCCTATCACTTCCTCTCACCCTGCTACAACATCATCAAATCCCACTCCTAAGCAATTGATAGAGAATCATATGGTTTCTGCTTGGTGAAAGCCCAAGTGTCCAGTTTTTGAACTCCCCATTCTACCTATGGTTCCTTGGCCCTACCTGTATGGTAGAAGGAAGGGTCCCCATAGGGAATCCTCTATGTCTCAGCCTCCATGGTCTCTCATCGCTCCTTCTCCGAAGGAAGTGAATGGGAAGATGCCCACCACTGAGGTGTTAGAGTTGACTCCCCCTACTATTGCTTTGATCTCATCTTAGTCTCTCCCTCTGCCAACAACAATTATGATGGACACTTTGATGGTTGAGCAGGAGCCTTCTATTCCATCTCAGTTCCCGGTCTCTAGCTCCCGGAGTTGTAGGAATTTCCTTGTGCATGAGTGAAAGCTTTGGTGAAAGACTTTGGTTGCCGACTAGGCCACATTATAGGGGAAGGAAGGGGAGTTGACAACCCCTATTTTAGGGCCTTCTATAGTGTCCTCTCCTATCCCATCTACTTTAGTTTAGTTAGCCTCGGTGCTTCTTCCAGCTCCCGCTACAAGTGTAAACACCCCTAACCCTAAAAAGGTATAGGTGTTTATTTCTCCATCAGTTGATCCCTCTCTCTTGATGTCCCTCCTAGACATCCCATCATTTTCAAAACCCTTAGACATGTTGAATACCTTGGTGGTGTCTGCCACAGTTTTCTCCTCCTCCTTTGTGCTTTTTGCCTCATCCATGGGGAGCTTACATCCTCCAATGAAGCAGAAGATGGAGGTTGGCCCCGTTAGTAATGGGGGAAAAAAGAGGATTCCACCTTCTTTAGAGGGTGGTCCTGCATTAGAATGTGTCGTCCTAGTGATAGAGGAAGTTTTTGCATCCCTTGAGTTCATCACTACTCCTGAGTCACTCGGTGAGCCTAGCAATGAAGCTCGGGTGCCACCTCCCTCATCTGATGAGGTAACACATGGCACTCCTATGAAGTGAATGTTTAACTCTTTGGATGAGGTTCTAGCCCTGCCAACAATGTATGTGAAGTCAGTAACCTTTCCTCCATAGGAACTGAGCAAAGGAGACCTTGAAGAGTATCCTTCCTTGGCTCTTGTTGCAGGAGGGTCGAAGGGTTCCCCCCTTGACATTCCACCCTTGTAGGCTCATCTTCCTTCCCCGTATAATGATCTAGATTGGGAGGTCGATGACCTCTTAGTTGATGATTGTTAGGGGGGTGCCTCTTATTTACCTTTAGATTAGATATGTGTGTTGTGTTGTGTTCCCCCATGTTTGCATTATGTGTTCTCGGATGACCCTTGTCACCCTCGTAGGTGATTGGATACAGGAGTGTTATGTGTCATACAACTTCCTCTATTTTTGGCATCATTCTTCCTCTATTATGTGTATTGATTTTCGACAATTGGGGATGATGCAAAGTATTGGGGGAATTTAGGCTTCCCTTCTATGTTGACCCAATTTTTTATTTTTATTTTTTCTTCTCGTGCATTCTTCATATGGTCTGATATAGTAGGGGCTTGATGACAATTCATTAATATTCTATTATTATACTTATATATATTTATGAGCAGCTCTGACCCCAAAATATCAGATCACCCCTGTGCCCTTTGTTTGTGATGTTACTATTTTTCTCTCGTTCTTTTATCTTTCTCTTTTCTTTGCTTGATTCATAATGTTGTGGTGCCTATGTGTTGTCTCTCATGTGCGCGACAACATTAACACAGTGACATCTCACTATGTCCCACGGGCCACAACATCACTTTTTCATTATTGCTTTTCTCTCCTTAGGGTGTCACGTGCCTCTACATTCAACACACACCATCCAAAGGGGGGGTTATCATGTTACTTTTATTTTCAGAAAATGTATTCGTGGCCAACGAATATTTTCTCAAAAGTCTTTTCAAAAATTGCATTCTCAACCAGGGACACCTAGCTTTTAACGCGGTTTCCTTCACCGGGTTCAAAGAAAGAACTTGAAGAACTTTTCCTCTTAAGGAGGGAGAAATTTTTCCTACAGATAGCCTCAACCTCCCTCTCACAAGGAGCTTTCTTCCTTTCAAATTCTGATGAAGTTAAGATATTAAGCAAAGGATTTTGTGATGACAGAAATTTATGCAAAACCATTCTTGCACTTTCTTACCAATGCTCCCTGAGTGGACCCTTTTGAAGGGTTCCCTCGAGGGACCCTTTGAAAGCCTTCCCTTTTCCTTCAATTTTTTGGCTATCCGTAGGAATGTCTACTTGTTTTCCTATGTGGTTGTTTTTTGATTTCTAACATGTTTTATCTCCAAATTAACATGATACTTTTCAGGTGCACCTGTGAAGCCACTTTCCAGTTTGAATGTACAAAGTCCCCTCACATCGGGCTTCCTTTAGGAGAGAGTACCTAGGGGAGGTGCCTTCTTTTTAGGTTTGAGTGTCTATGAAGCGCTTGCATCCTGTGAGATTTTTCTATCATTGGTTTGCGGACCTTCGGTGTACTTTATTCAACTTTGTAGTTCTGAAGATCTATGAAGCACTTTGTTCAAACCTCCTTAGGAGAGAGTACCTATGGAGTCCTTTGCCTACCCTATGCTTTTGAGTTTTCCAGATCACTATCTGCTTCCTTGATGGTTTAGGTATACACTTCTAACTCTTCTATCTACTTTACCGAACACACTCATTGATACTTGTGCTCGCGAAAGTTGGGGAAAAATGTATAGGAGCAAATTTGCATCCCTTGTACAAATTCCCTTTCTTCATCCTTCCACCTTAGAAAATCAAACTTGAATGCAAAATTCCACATCACCCATCTACCTCGCATCCACTTGGCACCTATTTTTTGTGTTAGTGAGGGAATATTTTTTGGGGATGCAAGCATGACATGTGGACATCTACGTAACGCGTTGTCATCCCTGACAAATTCCTACCTCTAGTGTTCAGTAGGATGTTACATTTTCTGTGTATGAAAATATGATCAATTTAAATCAATAACAACACAATCAATAAAACATTAAATCAAAGAAACCAAAAGAAAAACAGAAATAAACAAACTGTTAATGGCAGTTTCTTCGAAGTCGTCTTATTGTCCTCTATCTCCAGCGTTTCGTCTTTGCTCAAGTTGCTCTCAAATCTGGAATGCCAAGCTCAACGAAGTAGGCTATTGAAGAACGAGATTTAAAAATAAACGCATACTATACTAAGAATGCAAGATTTTGAAGGTTGATAATGGAGGAATGTTGGTTGCACAATTCTGCAGCATAACAATGTGATAATAGTTTGAAGGAGAATGGTGGATGAAGGATGGAAGATTCCAGAATAATTTTGACAGAGTGAGGATACCTAAGAATCAACCTCCTAAATGAATTGTGAGAGGTTGTATTTATAAAGTTTTCAAAAACTTCTGATTGGCTGATATGATTAACGGTTGTGATAATTCCTGGTAGATCAAACGGCTGAAGATAGATGAAATTGAAGGAGAAGATAGAAGAACCCTAGAAACAGATTTTTCTATTTTATTATGAAAGATGAAAGAAGAAAAGATAAGAATAAAAGAAAGATTTAAAGCTGATAAATAATTAATTAAAAAAATCAATTATTTATTTGTGGAGGACATTTAACTTTCCTAAATTAAATGAAATATTTAATTAAGCCAAGTTAAAAGTTGGTGACAAGAAAGAGCTTTAATCATGTTTTATTGAAAAAAGTAATATCTCACAATTAAATAAACATTTAATTATGATATGAGAAGATCAGACAATTAGGTTAAAAATACCCAATTTTGATTTTTAGAAAGAAATCATAAGATATTTTAATTAAATAAGATTTTATTTAATTAAATCATTTATGAAATTAATTAAATGAAACATTTAATTAATTAGGAAGAAGAAATTAAAATAGAAGAAAAGGATATTAAATTTAATTAAATCAAAGATTTAATTTAAATTCAAACAAATGATAATTTAAATTCTAAATAAATAGAATGTACGGTATTTAATTAATTAAGTGGACGGTAGAAAATAATTAAATAAAATAAATTTATTTAATTATGGAAGAATAAAATGAATGATCAACAAGTAAATAAATTAATTAAATTTAATCATATGTAGAGGATCTTTAGAAAATTAATTAAATAATAAATATTTAATTAATTGCCGTGATTATAGACATGACCATTTTTAAGTGTATACATTTGCCCTCTTTGAAGTGATGTGTGTGAAACACATTGCTTCAAAGAAAATAAAATTTTGCCCTCATATGTTTCTGATTTTTGATGTTGATGATGCCCCCTCGAGAGGATAGGTGGGTTGGACAAACACAGGTATTCTCTCGAAATGAAATGAAATGATAAAGGAGGGATAAGTTGAATGATGCAAGAGAGAATGTGGATGAAGGAGATGAAAGGATGCGCTATGCTGCAATGAAAGATGAGCAACCATGATGTTTGTTATAGCACTAGACGTTATGCACCAAGGTATAAGGACCAAGGTGACGATGTGTCTCATGCCCCAGTGTAATACAACCTTGTCTAGACGTATGAGGAAAGAGGCTTAGAGCATTAAAGTCCTAATGCACAAAAGGTATTATGTGACCTTAGATGCAAAGGATAATGCAAAAAGATATTCCAACACACACAAGATATGAATATTAGCTGGAATGATATGGATTTGATACAAATGCAAGATAAAATGATAAAACACACAAGCAAGCAAGCAAGCATGCACAAATGATACAAAACAAACAAGGAATTGCCCCCGTCAAGCTGTAAACCGTTGATTGATTGATTGATGTTGAATTGGATAACTTTGCTTCGCGCGATTGAAAAACAAAGAGTAGATGTGGATAGTGTTGTCATTGTTGGGAAGCGATATATCCCTAGAGCAACACAAGGATGATGATAATTGATTGGTTGATTGGTTGATTTGGTTTACGACAAGATTAGGATCAAGACCAAAGGATGTGATTGGATAATTTGACAAGATTGATCGACTTGATTGGTATGGATTAAGGATTGACTTGCATTTGGATTATTTGCTTGGAATGTTTGAAGATGATTTGATTGATTTGAAGAAACTATTTGTAAGGATATGATGATTGATTGGATGATAGGATGTGATAAATTGAATAGAAGAATTGATGTGTTTGGAATGATTTAGGTTCAAGTGATTTGATTAGATAATCGGTTGATTGAATTGGAGAATTGATTTGATTGGAATAATTGTGATTGAGGGGATTGGTTGCAATGGTTTTGAGGAAGATGATTGATTTGGTGGAATGGTTGAATGATTTGATAGAAGAATTGATGTGATTGAAATGATTTTATTGCTTGGATTTTTGTTGGATATTTGATTTTTTTTGTATTTTTTTTAGGACTTTTTCTGATTTTTTTTAAGTCTTCAAAACTTTTTCTAATTTTTTTGTATTTTTGAAATGTTTTTATTTTTTTGGAGTTTTGAGATGTTTTGATTTTTTTGGATTTTTGAGATGTTTTGGAGGTGTCAAAGGATGAAAATTTGAGTAGCCTTTGTGCTAGATACCAATGACAAGGGGAAAACTGAGTCTAGGTGCAAGGGTGATGAGATTGATGGATGAAAAGGTGGGTGATGGGATAAGGGATAAAAGGCTCATGATATATGGATGGATGGAAAGGATAAGTCATAGTGAATGAAATGGATATATGCATCATAAGAGAAAAAGGATGTGATTTCCAAAGACTATGTTGTGTAGGAATAACATGCCCCATTCTAGGTACAAGACTTAGGATTTTCATGACAAAGCTTATGGCAATAGGATAATGATAGGCTATTTAGATAGGATGAGGTATGTCAACAGATATCCAAAGCATGTTTCAACATTTTTCCCCTATATCTTCATCAAGATCAAAAGAAGAAGGGTGGATGAATGGACTCAATATAATAGGTATGTATGATGGCTAAAGATGGTAGGTAAGATGGAAATGACAAGACATGAAAATGATAGGTTGGATAGATAAGACATTGTGCCCCCAAGTGTAAGTGACATAGAAGATCAACCTACACATGATGCCTATTTGCTAGGTTTTCATCATGGTACTTATCCAGGCACTGCTTACCGTGTTTTCACCATTGGACGGCGGGATTTCTTTTTTTTTTTGGATAGAAGGGGAATATGGATAGGAGGGACTCAAGTGTCTAGTTCTGTGAAAGGTGATAGTCCCACTAGAGATGGATGTCATTGCATGGACCAAGTCAAATGCTCATAGATGTTGGTAAGGGATGACATGAAAGGGATGGATTAGGTAGATGGCGGTTTATGAAAGGCTTATGGAAGAATGGATGAGGAATAGTGAATGATGACATGGATTATGTAGGGAGGATGATAGATTTATGCAAAAGCATGGACCATAGGAAGATGGTTGGGAAAATATGTAGGATAGTAGTTGAAGGATGGGGAGATGGAGGTATGTGGGATTGTTGTGAAATGGAAGGGAACCATGACCAATGGTTGCACACACTATGATAAACATTGAAGCTTTTGATGTGGATGGGGTGTAGGAAGCAATGAAGATGTTTTCTTAGGAGGTGGTGGATGATGTGTTTTTGGTACCCACATAGACTTAGTATTTCTATGATTTTTATTTTGCTTGTGGGTCTTAGGAATTTGAGACTTTTGAATGGAATGAGAATGTGGGATGGAAGTGGATGGTTGGGATTTTTGTGATGTAAATGCCTCATTTAACTTGATTTCTTTTTTCTTAGGTACCCAAACCATTTTAGTTTTGGCCTTTCCTTTTGGAGGTATGGGCTTATATACCTTTTTGGATGTATTTTGATTTGAGTTTTTATATTGATGTCCTAAGGCATGAGAACCCTTAGGATTTCTGACTTTATAGGTAGAGGCATTGAAATTCTTGCTTTTGAATCCCATGGGTATGGTGGAATGGGTGGAAGCTTCATGTTTATACACTGTGTGCATTTGTTGGTCATGATTAAGAATGTTAGGGTATTTATGGATGGAGGGATAAGGGGATTGGATAATGGGGATATTAGGTGTTGGGAGAAGTGGAGGTAGATTAGATGGAGGTATATTAGGAGTTGGAAGCAATGGTGGCAGATTTGATGGAGGGATATTAGGAGTTGGAAGCAATGGTGGAAAAGTTGATGGTGGAAGGTGTATGGTCACATGCTTTTGACATTTGTAGGATGATGGAGGGGGAATGGCAACATATGTTTTAGGGATACGATAGGCTTTATGATGGAAAGTGGACTTAGGATGCATGGAAGAAGTACCAACATCTTTAGGTTGTTGTCCTTGGGGTGTAGGTCCAAGGTCATAAGAGCATGGAAGGACTTTGACATGGATGGGCTCCAAAACATCTTGTTCATGAAGGTCTAGAACTTTACCTTGGTGGTTCATGTTTTGGAGTGTGCAATGGACAATGGGACTAGGTGTAGGTAGAACACTAGACACGAGTTCCCTCTTGGATGGAGA
>VDFB02182769.1:0-27385 GCA_007258455.2 Sequoia sempervirens | reverse complement strand
GGCCCTCAATGCAAGCCACTTCTCTAAGACAACACGCGGAACTATGCCACCACAAAAGGGTACTCAAGTGCAACCTAGGGATAATGAATCCCTAAACACGACCTAAAGTCAACCTATCCTGCCCAAGGTAATCAGATAACACGCTGAACTCAAGTACGCACTACCCATGGCAAACGAGGTTGATTGACATACTACTGACCTCAAGACACATAAAGGACGATTCAATCTGGAAGACTTACGAGGTTTGACTCAAAATCCAACAAGAATAAGCACCCCACGATGAAAGAAGTATGCAAACAACATAAGTTAACCTACCTTTGGATTTCGTAAATCCAATCATTCATCACATCAGTGCATTTAAACAATTTAAAACAACTATGTTCTTGCATATCACGTAAAGGTTTGAAAATTCGTATGATTCTTGTTGACACAATACATATGATAAATTAAATCAATCATTCTACGTTAGGCCACCATTTCCTATATATATAGTTTTCGTCTGACCCTTTTTACGAATATCTCATATCAAATTTAATTACTTTTCCACTTTAAGGAAATAAATCATCTTTCCAAAAAATTACACACACTTATCAATTATATATATATCCTTTAAAATATATATATAATTAATAATTAATTTCAACTAAGAAAATTACCTCACCCTTAATATTTATAAAAAAACACTATACACACATATATATATATATATTAAGTATATATATATATATAAATTATATCCCAAATTCATAAAAACCAAAACATTTAAACTATAATGAAAATATTATAATATATATATATAATAACATATATTATAATATAAATATATGATATAATATATATTATAAAATATATATAATATAATATACATTATAATATATAAAACACTAAATAACAAATAAAATAAAAACATAAAAAATAAATAAAACAAAGTTTGGTTGAAAGCCCCGCCCGCGCTGGCAAGACGCGGCCGAGGCAGGGGACACGCAGGGTCTCCTTGCGGCTTCCCTGCCGCCCGGCTGCCTTGGCGGGGACGCCCTCCTACGCTGCCAGGAGGGCAGCGGCGCTGCTTTTACTGGCGGCGCCTCCCTCCATGGGCGGCGGCCGGGGTTGCCGCGCGGGCCGCGCAGGGGTTTCATCCCCAAACACGCCGCCCTTTAAAAAAAAACGAGGACACAGGGTTTTTCTTTAAAACACAGAAAAATATTTTTACCAGTCAACTTTGGTAAAATAAATTTAAAACAAATTTATAGCATTTGAATGCCATATATGCACATATATATATATATTTGCAATAATATACATATATGTGCATATATGTGCCATTATATATACACACAGTCATGAAAGAAGGACTGTAACAGTATTTTTTTTTTAAAAAACCCAGATTGGAATTGAGAACAAATTGAATTCTCATAAAAACATCACAATTTAACACCAAAATCCCAAAATTTTACCCAAATGAAATAGAGATTTCACAACACAACAAGTTTTCAACAAAACCCATTTGAAATATTCAATTTGTTTCAATTTTTTTTATGTTGGTTTGAAGAAAATTTCTGTTTCAAATTGTTTTCTAAATTTTTTTGCAAAACTCTCCATTTTCAAGTTTAAATGATAAATCTATGATGGGTTTTGAATTTGCAAAGTTTGTTTTTCCAAAACTATTTTGGGCCATTTCAAAACAAAAATTGTTTTTAAACAAAACAAAATTGCATGAGAAAGGGAAAAAATTCATGGAACCTTTTTGTTTTCTCCAAGCTTTTGAAGAGTCCTTCAATGGAGATTGTGCCCTTTCAAATCCTCTCCTCCACCAAGCTTTACCAAATCCTCCTCTACAATTTTTCTCCAAGAATCCTTCAAGTTTTCTCTTGCTCTCTCTCAAATTACCCAATTTAAAAAAAAAATAATTCAAAAAAAGAAAGCATTTTCCTTATGGCCTCCAAAAAAAAGGTCAAACCCCTAATTTAGCCACCCACCAAAAGTTATTGCAAACTTGGATATTTTGGATATTTCTTTTTTTTTGAAATTAATAAAACAATCTTATTTTCCCTTTTCAAATGCATTATGCTCATTTAAATTCAAATGCCATTTACCCCACCATGCTAACTAAATTCATTTTATTTCAAAAAATTGAATCCAACTATTACATTTAAAACAAATCATTTTTAATTTTATTTTCTTACATTAGGAATGCAATACAACTTCGAAATATATATATTTTCTTTTGTCTCATCATTTAATAATGCTAACACCTTTGGACTAACTTACTTAATCCACAATAAATCTAATTCATGGTTAGATTATTCATCAATTGCATTAAATCAACTAATAAATCAATGAGCACTCTATTATGCATTTTTGGCAATAAAATTAAATAAAGCAACACCGTTTCACAAGGAAATTTAAATCATGCATGCAAAGGGAGACAAGATGACAAGACCAACAGCTTAACCCAACTGACAACCCGATGACCCACTAGGCTAGGGTGATGTCACGACACAGAAACCCAAGCTACTATCTCCCAATCATTTCCGTTGAACAAGGGACATGCTCAGACCTATGAAATCAGGTGGAGTCAATGTCCGGTACCTGCATCTTGCACACAACCCGAGTGTCGAACATGCATTCATATATATATATATAAACATCAAACACACCGTGAAGAGGAAGTCGTGGAATCACAGGGCACTCGCATGCGAGTGATGTGATCCCGTCCCCTTCACCAATACAATATCGCTAACTGACATCTCTAATCATTACTTGCAAAATCAAAACATAAAGCATCAATAATTCACATACATGATAATTTAATCCATAACATGAAATAATAATATCATCTGATAAAAGTACCATCACATCACAATATAATGTTTACATCGCTTAATAATTAGTGATCAAAAGTAACCAAGTTTATAACCAACGTGCTAACAAGGAAAAATATACATAACGAACACTGTTCAATCAAAATAACAAAATGAAGGGGTGTTACATGCACTTAAAAATAAAATAAAATAATTAATATATTTCAACAAATTTAAATAATCTTATTTATTTAATTATGATATAATTTAATAATTAAAAGTTTTTAATAACTAAATTAAATTTATTTATTTATTTATTCTAAAAAACCTTCACAACAATAATTCAATTAATTAAATATTTAAAATCAAATACACGATACAAATTAAGCTTGCACAATAAAATGCAGAACAACAATGGGCTAAGACAAAAACTCAAACTAACAACATACTGTACTAGGGCAAAGGTATGACTAGGTAGCTCGTTACTATCTCCCACTATTACTGTTGAGTAGTGGACATGCTCAGACCTATGAAACTAGGTGAAGTCATTGTCTGTACCTGCAAACCTACAACACAGGCAAGAGTCGTACATGTATATAGATAGTAATTCATACACACCATGAAGAGAGAATCACAGAAATCATAGGGCACTCACAAGTGAGTGATGCAATGTCATTCTCTTCACTAATACAATGTCACATCAACTAACAAGATAATATATCAATTAAACTAAAAGAAGCATATATAGCAATATCATCACAACTAAGCATCTATGCAAACATAAAGCATATTTAACATAATCACCATGCATATAATGTGTCATCACATCAATATAGTCTATCATCACTCCATTATCAGTGATAGAATAACAATAACATAAAATAAAGTCTAACAAAGTAACTGAGCTATCAAGAAAACATAACAAATCATAGGGGTGTCATAGAATGGATACCTGGACGAAGCAGTCGTGAAAAATGAGTCTTAGCAAACTGGGTGCTTGAGTGATATCATCATCTAGCAAAGACTCAAGTTTTTTTAACTATGACATCCACATGGGGACAACTATCCTTGTAAAATGTCCAAGATAGACCATCTGCCACTAACTGCAAATCGTTACTGTGTTTCATACAAAATGCATGAGCTATGCATGTTAAAATAAATAGAAAACCCACCACAATAGATTTAAACATTTCCTCTTATCCTTCAAGCATCTCTAAATTTTTACTCTCTATGTCTATGTTATATATAATATCGTAGGCTCCTGAAGTTGCCTAGAGCAATTGCCAGCAAGAAAAACATGTGAAATAGTAGAAGTAAGGAGTAATGAATTTGTAGGCCACACGTATGAGTGCGAACGCATAAGAGCTCAATTTTTTTTACTGAGCAAAGTTGAATTATAGTCCAAAAAAGGGACTACACCAAATAAGAAGAGTATCAGAATAGTCTCACAACTAGAATATGAAATTAACAGACAATACGCCTCAAATTGGAATTTTACTATGAAAAAGTATCAGTGGTGGGCCATGAAAGCAGAATGGGCATAGCTTTATTGTACTTCCTACTCATGGTTACTTTGTTGCAAAGTGATTTTATTGGAGGCTTGGTTTGAATGTCAACTAGGCTATTATGTGTGAGATGTGTGTCTATTCCGAACTTACCATAAGTGGTCTATTATTAGCAATCACACCTTAGTGTGAAATGGGTACGTCGAGGACATGGGGAAGGTCAATTAGGGTAAATTTTGGTCTATTTTTTTCATACATTTATGCAATGCATAAGGTTAATTGGTAGGTCATTTAACAAATGATGTTGTTTGTACAACAAATATCTCGATGGAGAACTATGCATGAACTTAAAGGGATCCAAACATGACTAAAAAAAAACCTTTGAATTAGGAAGATAATCAAGCTTCATTACCAACAATCTCATATTATGTTTGCAATACAAAGAGAGGGAGAGATAGGGAGAGAAAGAGGGAGAGATATGGGGGAGAGAGAGAGAGAGAGATAGAGATGCAGATGGATATGGAGAGGAGAGAAGGAGAGGGATAGATAGAGAGAGGAGAGAGGGATAGGAGATGGGAGAGATAAATATATAGAGAAGGATAGAGAGGGAGATGGATGGATAGAGAGAGGGAGACACATCTAGAGATAAATGGGGAGAGAGGAAAATAGAGGTAGAGATGAAGATAGAGTGGGAGAGGAAGAGGTAGACAAATAGATAGAGGATATATATAGAGAGAGATAGGGAGATAGAGAGGATAAGATAGAGATATATAGAGGAAGAGGGAGAGGGATAGTTAAATAGATATAGATGGTGAGATAGAGTGATAGAGAGATAGATATATAAGGAGATATACAAAAAGGAGGAGAGGGAGAGAGAGATACAAAGAGAGATAAATAGAGGGAATTAAAGATAGGTAAATAGAGATGGAGAGTGGGAGAGAGAAATAGGGGGAGATAGAGAAAGGGTGAAAGTAGGGGGAGAAAAAGATATATGGGAAGAGAAAGAGAGAGATAGAGATATCTCGGAATAGAAAGGGAGAGAGAGGTAGAGATAGAGAGATAGATAGGGGATAGGGAGGGAGTGAAGGAGATAGAGAGAGAGAGTAGATAGAGAGGGAGGGAGGGAGAGAAAGGGAGACAGATAGGTAGAGGGAAAGAGATAGGTTAAAGAGGAAGAGAGAGAAGAGGGGGAGAGAGGGAGAGAAAGAAGAGGGGGGCGAGAGGGGGAGTGATACATAGAGAGGGAGAGAGAGAGAGAACTTAATATAGAGAGGGGGAGAGGGAGAGAGAGCTCCATAGATAGAGAGGGGGAGAGGGAGTGACATAAATAGTGAGAGATATAGAGAGATAGAGCACGATAGGGAGAGATATGTCAATCACCCTCCCTATATCTCTATCTATTCATCTTTATCTATTCTATCTCTCTACCTCTCTCTATCTCTTTATCTCCCTCTCTCTCTCTCTATATATATATTTTCTTCCCTCTATTTGTCTTTATCTCCCTATCTCTTTATGTGACTATCTTTATCTATGTCTCTCTCCTCTTCTCTCTTTCTCTTTTCCTTTATCTATTTTTCTGTATCTCCCTCACTATTTACCTCTTTCTCTATCCCTCTTTATTCTTCTATATCTCTAAATATCTCTCTATATATCTGTCAATCTATATCTCTTTGTCTCCCTCTTTATCTCTGTATTTCTATTTATCTCACTTTCTCTCTCTATCTCTATCTCTATCTTTGTTCTCTATCTTCTCTCCTTTTTTCTCCCATCCCTTTTTTTATCCCTTTATTTCTATATTTGTTCCTCTCTCTTTATCTATATTTTTCCCTTTCTCCTCCTTTGCCTCATTTTTCTCCCTCCCTCTTTCTCTCCTATATTTTCTCTCTCCACCTATCTATATCTTATCTTTATATCATCTCCCTTTTCACTTATTTTCTCTTTCTCTCTTTCTCTCTCTATATGTTTGTCTCCTTAAGTGTGCAATGGGTACATTGAAGAGGTCTTTGAGGTGAATTATCATATCTATAATCAAATGGCATGCTACCTTGAGCATAACTCCCCAAAGACACATGGCATCCTTGGATTGTTGACATGAAACAACCAATCAAAAGTGAGTTCCTCTTTTCTCTCTTTTTTCCTTTGCATCTCTTATATTTCTCTCTCATGCTCTTTCTCTCTTTGTCTATTCCTCTCTTTCAATATTTGTCTCCATCTCTCTCTCTCTCAATATCTATCTATCTAAATTTGTCTATTTCATCTTTTGAGTTTCTCTCTCTTTATTAGCTGATAGGCTACATATAGTGTAAGATTTGATCCTAAAAAAAGTCTCACACCTCCAAACCACTATTGAGTCATTGGAAAACAAGTTTCAGTTGCCATTTAATTGTAAACCAACTATTGTTTAATGGCAAAATCCTCTAAAATATCATGTAAAAGCCTCTGAAATCTCACTTATCACACAAAAGCTAGATAACTATTGATTGGACAATTGGATGGGAACATTTTATTTCCATTTGGAGTATTTTTTTGTCAATTTGATGGCAACTTCTTTTTTCATTTTCATTTCTTTATGTTTTAAATTTGTATGCAAATATTTCATAATTAGATAATACTTAATTTCCTTAAAGAAAAAAATATAGATTTGTCTAAATTTATTTCATTCCATTATTCAACACTTATTATTAATTTTTTAATCTAGCCACATGTATCTAGAATTTGTAGTGCATCCATGCACAAACACATACCCTCTAACATATTAACATACATATAATTTTCTATTGATGTAATTCTTGAACCTCCTTTTGGTACAAGTGCTAGTATATATACCTCTTTCTATATAGAATTGTCTCCCCCTCTATCTCTCTTTCTTTTTCCTAATCTCTCCAAAGACCAATTAAACTATTAGATTTTTTATATATTAATTTAATTTTTTCTATATAAAAATATATTAATTATTAATTATAATAATTACATATTTATATTTAATCATTTTTATTATTGAATAGTATATATAATAATAATATGAATTATATATACTATTATATATAATAATAAATATAATTATATGATTTATCATGTAATCTATTATATAAAAATATAATAATTATTAATCATAATAATTTTATATATGTATTTAATAGTTTTGTTAAATAATATAATATATAATAATAATAAGTAGTATAGTTATATTATTTATAATTTATTTTTTATTATATAAAATAAACATTATATATTAGTTATGCTAATATATACATAAGGTAAAGGATGTCATAATGTTAAAACCTAAATGTGCTCATTATTAGGATCATGGCCGTAATTTTCATTTTAATAAACATACTATGAAACCCTTATAGAAACCTTATTTTTAGGCTGCAACTCACCAAATTGGAGAAGTGAAATGGAAATACTAGAGAGGAAGGAAAGTACCGAAAAACAAAGAAAAAACACCAAAAAAATGGCAAAAAATGATGAACGAATGAGATTTGTCTAATTGTCTTGCATTGATACCAACACAAGATAGTCATCGATATGCTTTTATAGGTCACCTCATTCATAGAGGGAACACCTTCAATGTATTAGTTTTAATTAGTTTTGATTATGAGGGAAACTATACTTTTTACCTCTAGTGACATTAAGACTTCATCCTTTCATTTTCAATCAGTTTGTTGAGAAACCATGCATTAATGAAATGGTTAAACATTAGCATTGAGTAGAAGAGTTTTGGTTTCATTGTGATCCACATTAATGTGAGGTGTGATTTATCTTTTGGGGATTTCTATAATAGAATTTTGATGAAATTGCTAGATATTTAAATTTAGTAAAAAAGTTTCAAGTTGTTTAACATTTATATGATTATTTACAAATCTTCTTTTAATTAATTTTAGTTTATCTAGACAATATCTTTTTTTTTTTGATCCGTAAGGTGATGATTTTATATATATAAAGAGAAATATACAGTCGTCTGCTATGCAGGAATAATTACATTGATGATCTTCAGATAGCCAAAAACAAACACGGAAGAGTTCAACCAGTTCCATATTGGAAGCATCGAACAAAGGATATACGCATTGTCAACCTTCTACAAAATTTACTAAAAACTAAACCCTGGTTCGAAGAAACTGCGAGTACCAAGACAAGACCAAGCAAAAAACCAGACAGACACCAACCCGTATCCCACTAAATTACCAGAAACCATTTACCTCTGCAAAACAGACGAAACCTTCCACCCAGTCCGTTCCCACCACCGGCACTAACTTCACTTTTTGCTTCAAAAACTCCACTGCCACTTCTGCAAGCTTACGATGTCTAGATAATTCGGGGCCTTTAAGGTCCAGAAGAAAAGGGTAAATCTTGATCGCATCATCCGATTCCCACATAGTAGCAAGGTCCGCAGGGCGCGGTATGCCTTTACCCGAAAGAGCCGCTTTCAGAGTAATGTCGATGCCTCCGAGCAAGTCATTCCGAAACATTCGCACCATCAATTCTTTAGCCATTGTCTTCGGGGTGGCAATATCCAAGAGCGAGGCGAGAAACCTGGATGAAATTTGGGCGTTGTCTCGAGCAAATTCTTTTCGCTCTAAATGTCCCTTTCCAAGGACCATCTTCACTGCTGCAACCGACACCGGGTCGTCCTCGAGCAAGATGCGTTTTAGACGCTGGTCCGTTACCTCCCGAAATGCGATTTGCCTTTCCGTTGCCATTAAGGAGACAGAGTATCGACACCAAAGGATTCAAGACCTTCCGCCGATATGATAATGGTGAACTTCGACTTCGATTGTCTCTCCATTGCCAGAGATATGTCTGGTGCACCCTGCAAAATAAACACAAAGGCAAGAACCAAGGAGCCGAACCTAAATTTAGGAACGGACTTCATGAGATTAATAGAAAACCTTAATAATGATCCGCCAGCCATCGTATACGGAACCAGATTAATGGCGTTACAAAACTGTCCTTTGCATGAGTAGAAATACATCCCCAATCACTTCAACTAAGAGCTGTGATCAATGCAAGTTATGGTGATTACCACACGGCACGTCCGCGCACAGAACAAGGACTACCGTGCGCTACGTGTCCCTCAGACAGCTTCGTGATAACAGAGCCCAACATGCCTCTAGACCCACTCCTTAAAATTTGAACTATATAGCTGCCGATTAACCCCTACAATAAACCTCCGCATTCCGCTAAATTTAGCCGGTTGGCATGACTACTACAAGCCGAGCCCGAATGCCTTCCGTCCGTCCCGTCCTCCACCTCACGACCACCTAGGCATCCAGTGCCTGTGTGAGGGGCGAGGGGGAGCCCACCCATCCACCCACAATGAATCACATCTTTGGACAATCTTTGAAGCCAGGGCCAAAAACTCCCTGATTAGACAACTGATCTGCTTCAGAATTGCCTTCCCTGAGAGTGTGATTTAACATGACTTGCTCAAAGTTGTTTAGCTATTCCAAAGCCGCATCCAAAAAGACTCCCACTTTCCAATTGTGAATCTGCCTTGTCCTCAGGGCATTTATGACAACTGTTGAATCCCCTTCAATAACCAAGTTTTGAATGCCTAATTCTTTACTTAATTTTAGACCCAGGAGTAGAGCTTGAAATTCTGCAGCATTATTCGTTCCATCTACCAAAGGCTGAGCTAGTTTCGCCAAAACCGAACCAGTGCAAGACCTTATTATGCATCCGGCTCCAGACGGTCCCGGATTCCCTTTAGAAGCGCCATCAAAATTTAATTTGACCCATCCCGGTTCAGGAGGGATCCACTTTGTCTTTTTTCGTTGTTCTACCGTGGTAGCTTTGCTTGAACACTCCAGTGGCGGAGATTTGATACCAAACCATTGCTTTGAGATCCATGCATCCCATTTAGTGAAATTAAGATTCTTTGTTTTCTCCTACATCTGAGCATTGAAAAGTTCTACGATGCAAGTCTCAATCTTGCACTGTAACCGTGGAATTGACATCTCTTTATCCTAAAAAATGCACCTATTTCTTTCCTTCCAAACTTCCCACAGCAGTATTGAGGGGGATATTTTCCATAGGTCTCCAAAGATGCAATGCTGATCGTGACTTGGCCAAGAATTTAAACACTCCAAAAGGGTGCCACGAAGAGCAGAGGACCATCTTAATTTAGAACGTAACCAGCACCACAATTGTTGAGTATAATCACAGTTTAAAAGTAAGTGGTTCACTGTTTCCTCTACCTTATGACAAAGAGGGCATCTGGTTGGGCCATGGTAACCCAATTTTATAAATCTGTCGCCTGTGAGAATTCTGCCCTGCGCGGCCGCCCAAGTAAAAATCCCTGCTTTCGGTAAACATGCCTTATTCCAATAAAGGTTGCGAGGTAATTCTGATTTTGATTCTAGAGAGACTGATAACGCATTATAACCAGCCTTGGCCGAGTAGATTCCGTTTGGAGCAGCATCCCACCTCAATCTGTCTTCTCCCATTCTGACCCATATTCTACGTTTTGCTAGCTCCTGCTCAAAATAATTCGTCTCTTGGTCACCCAAATTCAAAGATCTCACCGATTTCCATTTCAGAATTCCCTCCTTCGCATTATCCGCGAAGTCTATATAATCCCTAACTTTTGAACCCCATAGTTGTTTTGTCGTCTCCATTATTTTGGAAAATTCAGGGACTTTTGCTAATGCAAAGTGGCCTTCCCACGAATCCTCCCAGAATAGTGCCCCTTTACCATCCTTCACCTCCCACGTAAGGAAATCCGAAATTAGATCTCTGCTATTGTTGATGAAGTTCCAGATCCGGGAGCCAGAAGGGAGAGTTTTTGCAGTTAGGAAATAATTTGGATCAGGAACCAGATATTTTGCTCTGACAATCTTTACCCATTTTAGATTGGGCCTGGAATAGATAATCCAAGCCAATTTAGCCCCTAAGGCCTTATTTTGCCTTGAAACCACTCTCAAACCTGTCCCATCATTCTCTCGCTTCTCACATACCTTCTGCCACTTTATGAGGGGAATTTTTTTTTGTTCTGCGTTGCCTTTCCAAAAGAAATCTTTCATTACCTTGCTTAATTCTTTGCTCGCCCCGCTGGTTAATTGCAAGCAAGACAACATGTAAATAGGGAGGGCTGATATAACAGATTTCAACAAAGTTAGCCTGCCTGCCCAAGATAGCCATCTGTTCTTCCATGAAGAAATTTTCTCTTTGCATCTTGTAACCATTGAGCTCCATGCACTGTTGTTTTTGATGCCTTTGTCCAAAGGAAGGCCTAAAAATTTACATGGAAGCTGTCCTTTTTTGAAACCGAGAATTCGTAATATTTGAACCTCATTGGGACAGGATGTGTTAAAGAAAAAGACTTCAGATTTAACCTTGCTTACTTCTTGCCCAGAAGCCTTAGAATAATCTTCAAGCAATTTTTTATAATTTTTTGCCTCCTTTGCTGTTGCTACACCAAAAAGCATTGTGTCATCCGCAAATTGTTGATGTGTGATGTTGGGAAGACTGCTAGTGACTTGCAAACCATGAACCCAGCCAAGCTCCTTTGCCTTTTCAATCGACCTCCCTAAAGCTTCAGCCATAATTATGAACAAAAAGGGGGATAACGGATCCCCCTGTCTCAAGCCTCTTGAGGGAGAGAAGAATCCCTCCGGGGAACCATTTACCAATACTGAATATCTCGGGCAAGCGATCCAACCATAAATCCAATCTAACCACCCCTTTTGAAAACCGAAGGCTTCCATGACTTTAAAGAGGAATCTCCAATTTACTCTATCATATGCTTTCCTGATGTCTAATTTCAATAACATAGCCGATTTATTCATTTTTTGAGTTGAATGAATAACTTCTTGAGCAATGATAATTCCATCAAGAATTGAGCGATTTGGGACGAATCTTGTTTGTTCCTCTGAAATAATAGAGGGAAGAATTTTTTTTAATCTGTTGGCAACAACTTTGGCTAAAATTTTGTAGATTGTGTTACATAGCGATATTGGGCGAAAGTCTTCCCAATGTTTAGGTTTCTCTTTTTTTGGGATCAGTGCCAAGAGAGTGTTGTTTGCTTCTTTTAGAACCCTTCTGTTTCGTCTGGAATCTTCTATGGCTTCCCAGACCTCTTTACCCAGAAAGTGCCAACATTTCTGAAAGAAGCCAACTGGAAAACCATCTGGTCCCGGTGCTTTTTCTGGTTGCATCTCAAAAACTGCCCCTTTCACTTCCTCTTCTGTAAATTTTGCATTTAATGAATTTAATTGAGCTTGAGAGACCAATTTCGGTATGAATTGCATAAAAGTATTTTGAGCTTGCCAGTTTGAACCTTCCCAATCATTAAGCAGATTCTGAAAGTAGTTAACTGCAGAGACCTTAATCTCATCCAAATCTTCTAACAACCTTCCATCCCCATCTTTCAAACAGGAAATTCTATTATATTCTCTTCTTGCTTTTGTGGAATTGTGAAATTTTTTTGAATTTCTGTCCCCTTCTTTTAGCCAAACTTCTCTAGATTTTTGCCTCCAAAAAATTTCTTCTTTAATAAGTAAATCATTAAGCTTGCTGTTTAGAGCTTTTTCTTTCATGTAACATAACTCATTCATGCCACATTTCATAATTTCTTCTGCTAAAGAGGCTAACTCTGTTTCAGTCTGCACTTTCTCTACGAAGATATTTTTAAAGCTATCTTTGTTCCATTGTTTTAAACACTGTTTGAGATACTTTAATTTTGTGATCACATTGAAAAGGCTTGAACCCACTCTTGGGCATTCATTCCACCACTTTTCCAGTAATGTCAGCACTTGGGGATCCTTAAACCACATCATTTCAAATTTAAATGGACATCTAAGCGGACCCTTGTCCCCTTCAAAAATTAACTGAATAGGGAAATGGTCAGATCCGGTACCAAAATTTATTTTGCTTTCTAAAGAATAGGGGAATAGGCTCAGATTTCCTTTGAAGAAGAAACGATCTAATTTTTCTGCAATACTACCAAACCCTTTTCTACGATTCGTCCAGGTGAAATTGCCATTGCTTATAGGAATTTCAAAAAGAGAATTTCTCTCCACAAAGCTGCAAAAGTCCTTTTGGGACTGTAGGGCTTTTCCAAAACCCCCTTTCTTGTCTTCCATCCTAAGGATGGCATTAAAATCCCCCCCTATAATGCTGGGTTCCTGATGTAAGTTTTGCAAAATACCATCCAATTCTAACCACACTATTCTTTTCTGAACACACATCAAGGGGCCATACACATTTAATAAATTAAAGCTTAGATTCGAGATTAAGCTTCGTACCTTGCATATCAGCCAATGACGACTCAAATTCATCACTTCTAACAAGACTGTCTGTGGTTTCCATAGAATCAACAAGCCACCGGAGGCCCCTTCCGCCTCCACTCCAGCCCATTTCCAAAGCTTCAATTTCCTGCCAAAGGACTCCAAAGCTGCTCCACCTAATTTTGTTTCCTGAAACATGCATATTTCTGCTTGACATACTTCAATGTGTCGCCTTATTAGGCTCCACTTGTTAGGGGCATTTAAGCCCCTAACATTCCAGGTTAAGATTTTCATTGCTGTTCAGGAAGGGTATCTCCCTTCCCTACTTTAATCATTATATCAATTTTTTGTTGACCAGTAGCTTCTCCATCCTGTTTTCTCTTCTCTTGATTAGGTATCCTGCCCCGCTTTTTTTGATCACCACAGTTTGGGGTTAATTTGAGAATATCACGTCTGTGAATGCCTAAGCACGATTTCGCCTCCTGTAGTTCCTCTGTGATCTTCCTTTTCTTTCCCGATTGGGGACTTAACAATTCTGCCATTGCTCGCTCATCTGGCACCCAATTTTCCTCTATCCCGTCTAGGCAAAGACCATCCTCCAGTGATCCAGACTTCAATTTTTCTGCCTCCGCAAGCTCCACTAATTCCTTCCCGACTTCTATCAAAGAATCCAACTCAATGTTCAGACAGCTATCCCCCATGATTTCTAGGGTCTCCAAAATTTTGTCTTCAAGCTCCTCAAATTGCATCTCCCTCCCCTTTTGGGTATCCTGAGCTGTCCAAATGTCGCCACCCTCCTCCAAAACAGGATTCGACAACCTCTTAGGAGAAACACCTTCCATATTGATCGGCAACAGTTGCTTCTGATTTGCTTTAGGTGAAGTTTGGTTGACTACAGAATGCGGCTTATTCAACACACCCATTGGCGGAGTTAGGGTTTCATCAGGGGACCGGGCGAAAGTTCGAAGATTCACTAAAGGAGTAGGGGTTTCCAATGATAGCGCTTTTCCTACTTCTTTGTTGCTTACCCTGCAAGCCAGGGTTCGAACCAGGTTGTTATGCATAAGCGAATCCCTTTCTAACTTTTGAATCCTAGTCCCATAGTCCGTGATCAGTTCAATCTCACTCCAAATTGTTCTTTCAACCTTATTTTCCACACAAATGCGCACATAAGTTTGATTTTTCCTAGCAATTTTTCTTTCTTCCGCACAGACAAAGGTGCCCAAATGATTTCCTATTTCCTCGAGAATAGATGGAGCCCAATATTCTAGAGGAAGATTTGGTAGACTATACCAATCTTGTTGGCTTTCCAATACATGTGTCAATGGATCAAAACCCACTGACCAATTTCTTAGGTAGAAACCGCAGCCATCTAAAACCCAGACCCCTCGAGCAATCTGGTCTCTGATGTTTCTGGTTGGGCATACTACCATAAAGAAGTCATTTTGAAGCATCTTGAATTGCAGCTCCGCACCCCAACGTTCTTTCCACCATTTCTCTAAATATTCCCAGTTCAGAGTCTTTCCAAACCATTTACCGAATAGACCTAACTGTTCTAACCACAAAATTTCCCTTTGCATTTTCGAGGAACTGATAACCACTTTGGTTCTACCGTTTTCTGATTCTTTGGGCCAGGAAGAACCAGGGTTTCCTTTTCCCCCCTTCGATCTCTCTTCCCGTACTTCCTCCCATTCCTTGGCCGAGGGCAATTTCTTTTTCCATTCCATTTCCCCTTTTCCATATCTCGCATTGGAGATCTTTCTGGAAACATGTCTATCCATTCGCAGAGGAGCAAATTGACCCATTTTTGAATCCTGCTGCTGTCTAGGTCTACGAAATTCTTCATTACAGTATTGACCCTACCTGTACCTTCCCCTTTTAGGGCCTGCAACTTTTTGTGATTGCCCATGACTTGGTCCCTCCTGAAAGCGACCATTCGAAGCCATGGACTGTGGTCGGGCCCATCGTTCCTTCCTCCAAACATGTTTGAGATTCCCTGATCTATTCACATTGGGTCCCTCACCCCCCCTGCCCCCATGCCGAAACCTTTCCGACCGTTGTAAACCGCCATGACCGTTGCAGAGCTTCATTTCGATTTTCTATCTAGACAATATCTTTTACTATCGTATTTATATATATATTTTTTGATAAAAATTGATAAAAAGAGATTGAATATTAAATCTCTAATAGTAGGTTATTTCTAGTTTACAAATTTGTAACATATTTGATATAATTAATAAACAATAAATCTTCAAATCCTCAAAAAATTATTAATAAATGCAAACAAAATAAATTTTCCATAGACTATAAATGAAAAGATTAAACATAAAAATAGGTAGAAGCTATTCTAATCAAGTAGAAACAATGAAGAAACAAGTTTTCAAAATATTAGGAACTACCACACCTAGCAAGTATAATATAGTTTATAGTGATTTGCTAGCATTCCCGAGGTCAATTTTGGGACTATCTATACTAAGGTTGTCACGGAATTGAAAACATAATTACATTTAGTGGAAATAATTAGAGGGTTTGGAATGAGATTTTGATGAAACTTATAGATATTTACATGTTATATTTAAATAATTTCTTATGAACACTAAGATATATTTTTTAAATTTATGGTACAAATGGCTCATTTGGCCTGTCAAATTAAGTTTTATAATTTATATTGTGGATTTAAAGGCATGTAGATAAGGGTTTAATTTATTGGCTATATGTTTAATTTGAAGCATAATTTAGGGTTTTTTATTGTAGCATTTTGAGGAAATTGGTAGATATATTGATTGGTAAGGTTGTAGTCTCTTGGAAATTTAGTGTTGGTTTCATAGCGCTTGGATTAGTGAATAGAGTGTTTAGATTAGAGTAATTGTTTGGTGCTATCTATAGTAAGGTTTTAATGAAATCACTAGCTATTTACATTTGGTAGCAAAGTTCTAAGTTGTTTATAGTTCAAAATTTATCTTTTTTATTCAAAATATTTATTTTTTATTAAGTGGGAATAGTGTTCCAAGATCTAACTAAAAAATTATCCTAGATCTACCTTTCCCTTTGCTTAACATTGGAATACAAACCAACTAGAGTTTTATGATTGGCTAGCTACCTCAAAGGAGAGCCAATTAGCATGGATTCTATTTCTTTGTTGCAAAGACAAAAAATTTGATGTGTGATTTAATTAACCTAATTGACATAAACACTAGATATGGAAATATAAATTATCACACGGAAAAAAATTGAAAATTATAGAAATGGGTATAGATCTTAGAAGTGTAGATAGAGGGGCACCTGTCACTGAAAGTTGAGCCTCAAATGCAAGGATGGGGGTGTGTGGTTCCATAGTCTAAAGTTTTTGGGATGTTCAAAATTCAGATCACTTTGGCACAATTTTCTCTATCTTCTTTTGCTTGACCTATATCTAATGAATTTTCTGATCTAAACCTATGCACAAAAAAAGAGGGAAAAGGTTGTGATGTATAAGATTTTTCCTTAGCCAAACTATTGTTTTGGTGTTCCCACCTCCACAACAATAATGATAATGATGGTATAAATCATGCAACATGTCCTTTGCAAGGTAGAAGAAAAGAAAATGATAATGCATGCAATAAAAGAATAACATAAGATAATATTACATTAGGCATGAAACCCTCGTTGAAGTGATGTAACACCATAGGTTTCCACAAAGAGTTGATGAAGAAGGAATAAATTACCTTGAATACATGCAAGGGTCAGCCCACATAACATAATAAAAATTTGTATCAAGCATGTAGATATTAAGTATCTTGTATCTTTATAATTTTGTACATAATTATTATTCATAATTAATAATATATTTTATATTCATATTCTTAATGCTAAAATAAGAGGGAAACCTATTTATATATGCATCCCACTTGATCTTTTTGGACCTAGGCCAACCAAGCATCACTTTTAAAACACAAAAGGCCAACACTAAAGTTTAGAACTTTTCAAAATCACATTTCCAGAACTAGGGTGCCCAATAACCTTGTCTAGGTGTTTTTCACTTTAAAATATTGAGATATCATGAAACTAAATGTATTTTCTCAATTTGGACCTAAAATAAAATAAAAAATTATGAATATAACTAATTGTATATACAAAATAGGGTACCCAATCTAGTGTGAAATTGTCATGGGTAACAATTTACTACACTACACTTTCTTTAAATCCTTTGTTTAGAATATGTTGCTGCCAAGACAAGAAGGATAGGGTCACCCAATGGTGAATAGGTCTTGGTCAAGGGTTTTGAAAAATTAAAGTTTGACTGTGAACTAAAGTGCTTAAGGATCCTAATTCTACTTGTAGACAATTGAAACAGTACTTGAATTTCTAGAATTTTCTTAATGTATCCCAATTTAAAGCACAATGTCGAAAATGTTTGAACAAGTTTGAATACAAATTTCAGATCTAAAATGAAATATGTGACTAATGTAAAATGCAAGAACCTAAAAAATAATAAGTTTTAAATGAAAATTTTGATTCTACACAATGCACTTTCTTTCACTAGATAAACTAAATGCAAAATATCAAAAAATATGCAATTACTAATTTCCAAACAAGGATATGCAAGTATAGTGCAACTGAGTATACAAAGATAGAATAATGGGAAAAAGTTGGCTAACACACCTATACAAGGATTGGGTTTCCCCTAGGTGAATGGGACTTTGTACAAGGTTTTGAAAAATAAAATATTGAGTGTTTAGACTAATATTTAAGATGACTATTCTTATCTACAAATAGGTTGTATAGTGACTTTTTTTAAAAAAATCAATGAAATGCAAATGCAAATGTATGACAATTTTTGAACAAAATGACACTTTTTTTAATATAATTTTGGAATGAGAATCTGATTTAAATGATTGAAAACACACTATAATGGGTATGTGCAGGATCATCATGAAAAAAATAAGCCCTTAAGTGGCAAAAAATTCAAAAAAATCAGAGTTAGGCAACTTGACATAAAAATTTGAATAAGTTATCTATATTATTTCAAAAATATGTAAGAATAGAATATGTAGAAAATTGAATGTAGTTTCTAAAGCTGGTTTTTAAATCTATTTGGTGAAAATTTGAAATTTTAATGTAGTAGTACTTAAATTTAGGAAAAAATAAAAGTAGGTTAATGCATTACCCTCTAACCACAATAAAATGATAATTATTTTTTATAATATTTTAGATATAAGTAGAGGACTCATGTCCAATGTGATGCATATTTTTTGTAATTTTTTTCATGTAAATAATTAATTATGATTTTTATTACAATTTAAAAAAAAAAAAACTTGTATGTCGACCACCTTAACTTGGTCAAAACTTCATGATTTTTTTTAAATCCTATGGTATCTGAAGCATAGAGATGTGACACGCTTTTAGAATCAAAAATTTGATACCATTTGAAAGCTATAAATGTTTTTCAATCAACATATCAATTAGGACCTAAGTTGTAATTCAAATAGAAAATGAATAATAATTATTTATTAAATTCAAAGTAAAGCATAATTTATATTGGTGGAAAGCTGAGAATATCTTTTAAAAACCCTTTTCGTTTCATCAATTTTGGGTAAAAAAAAAGTAGTTAGCCACATGGGCCATCATATCACTTACATATCACCACTTTTTGGCCCATCATGATCCTGCACATACCCTAATGTAAGCTATGATGTAATATCAATACAAAATATTTTTGTATTTTTATGATTTTTTATGATGCAAATAAGAAATCCTAAATGTGAAATACAACACAATACAACAATGCAAATCCTAGATCTAGGGTTTGAAATACTACCAAATCATAAAGTTATGATGTCAACGTCAAGTTCACCAAAACGATACATAGAAATATGGGTACCCTAAGTTTAATACTTATGACCTAGGGTACATTTCCATCATTTTTGTAATTTAATTAGGATATAGATCAACAAGGTGTGTAGATTGACTATCAACCTCAACAGTGAGCCAATCAGACCTAGATCTATATCCTTTTGAGGATAGGAATCATTTTGAAATTATTTTGATTGATTAACAATCAAACAAAATGACCTAATGAAATAAATGCAATTATCCAATTTATAAATAGAAATAGTCAAGTCCCAACAGATTTGGAAGTTACAGATGACTGTGTACCTACCCAAAAAAATGGTTCTATTATGTCTATAAGGATAGGTCTACCATATGGCCACTAAGTCCTTGTAAGGGTGTCCTACTCAAATTTAAAGGTCCTCTGATGCCATATATGAGATTTTTTTTTATGCTTGTCCCATAGTTGGAATGTTGTAAATAAATGTTGTAGGTGAGTTTCCATATCTTGACAAGGTTGATGATAATAAATGAAACAATGCAAAATGGATATTCAAGCTCTCATCAATCCACTTCAAACCTACAAGGTCTACACATTCACAAAGAGGGAAAATGTTGTGCTATATAGGGCTTGCCTCAGTCAAATACCGTGTTAGTGTTTCCACTTCAACAAATGCAATGTCAATGATTAAATATTGAATGGAAAAAGGAAATGATGAGTAAAAACAATGCTACAACTCACAACCCTTCAATGGTTTCCATGAATGAATAAAGACATAAACATCTCTTCAAGGGTCTTGGATCTTGATTTCTTGATTTTCTTGATTTCTTGGATGCTTGGAGACATGCAACAATATTAGCCTTCACATAACATGAACATGAAAACACATAAAATTTGACATGATGTTGAATCTTGAATTGCTATAATAATGATTTGATATTTTTTTCTTGAATTTCTCTTCATAATAGTATTTTCTCAATTTTGTGTCTCATTTCTCTTTAGATTTCAAATGATAAAATGACTAAGTATTTATAAGTACTTATCTAATTTCCCAAAAATTAGATTTTAAAATCCAAAACTTCATATTTGAATTTTGGATAATAAAATACTGCCAATAACATATTTGAATTTAGGTCTTGGCTAAGAAGGGGAACCCATTCACCCTTGGGTGAATGGATCTTGGCCCAAAATTCTAGGAAACACTTGATCCAAAGTGATTTAATGATTGAATGCATTTGTTTAATATTGATTCACTTTCATAAAACGATAAATATAAGGATTTGGAATGCATAATTTAGAAAATTAGAAGTGTAACTAAGTCCAATAAATTAGGGGGCCAAAACATAATGATGGGTACAACAATAAGTTTTACATGGTAAAAGTTGACCCTAAATCTAAAAAACTCCTTACAAACTGAGAAGGGAATGCAAAACCCTTTGACAATATTGACACCAACTACAAAATTGGAACCTTTACAACACTAATACATTTGACTACAAAATCAGACTAAACTGTCTGACGAAATATGTAAAATTTGATGTTCATCAGGTGCTTGTAAAATTTGATGTGTAATTTCCAATTTTTTGAAAGTTTATCCCTGACATTCATCGAAATTTTGACGAACCTGGGGTTCATCAAAATGTTGGCTATCATTTTCATCGAATTTTTGAAAAACATGAAAATTTTAAAAAAATCAAATTGTGGCCGACATAAAGAAAAGTGAGTTCATGCCTGATTTATTGCGATAGTGTTTTTCTATACTTGAGACAGTTTGTGGAGAACTAAGGACAATTTTCTTGGGAAAAATTAAAAAAATTCAAGAAGATATCACCAGGTTGAGGGTAGTCATTGTCTTTTGCAAAATTCAGGTTGTGAAGTCAGTTGTAGTTCCAGGTTTGAAAATCATATTTTAAAGTAACATCTCATCAAATTTCATTTTTAGAGGTTAAGGGTTTTGAGAATTTCATGTCTAGATTTTGTTGTGTGGAATCACCATAAGATCACAACCGACAGGAACAGATTCTTGTGACTGTAATTATGTGATCCATAACTCTATTGGTCATGTGGCATAGTTGTGCTATAACAAATACAGGATGCATTCATGTGTGACCCAAGTTTAATGTGGCTATGTTGTGATAGAAATGGAGGCACTCATATAATGTAGTTAATTCAGGTTGTATAATGTAGGTGTCAATCATCATTGGGTGCATTCAGGTTGTCTCAAGTTTAATAGGTTAGGATGTAATTATAGCATGATCGAAGAGTGATTACCTCTTGCTGCAATAAAGAGCCTATAACTCTGGTTGATATGCAGAGTGGTTGTGTTATATCAATTATGTAGTGCATTCAAGCACAACCCATGTTTAATGGACTATTCTAGAGAGTGATCAAGATTTTCTAAACCTTATGAATGTTACTTGACATATATTTGCATAATCTCAAATTCCTTCAGAGGCTTTTGAAGTATCAATGTATCCTATATAGGATTTAGAATGATTTATTTTAATTAAATAAATAAATAAATGATGTATTTCCTTGTAATTAGATAATGTGGAGATCTCCTAAATCTGCCCCAACACACTATCCTCTTTGGCACTGTATTCATTACTCCAGCTACTAGGGTTTTGCATGTGACATCTTTAATATCTTTATGACCATGACTTTTAAATAGATCTCGGTCTTTGCTTTAATCCTTTTCATGGTAACCCTTGAGTTCCATAATCCACCTTCAATCTCTTCTAAGAACGTTGTCTTAAGCTATACTGCATAGTATGCATATAAAGCAAGTCCTTCATACCTACCATTGTTCAAACCACCACTCACTGCCTTGCTTAAAATGTTGCCTCCATAAGCATAATAGCATGTTTTAAAATCATGGTTTCCAGTGATTGACCATTAAGGTCACCACTTTCATTGTAATACCCCTCATATTGTTTAGACTTGATACTTTTGTGGTTTTGATTGATGTTTTGTGACTGTGATTATACTCATTATGGTTTGATGATGTTAGTGGATTTCAGTAAAATATTATGATGCAATGACTTAGTAATTTATTTTATGATATGATCTATTAGTTAGAAATGCCATTTCATCATTAATATTATAATTGTTAGAATAGATGTGATGAAAGGATAGTGTAGCATCACTTGTTTGTGAGTGCCCTGCTACACTGTAATTCCTTCTCACAATGTAATGATTTGATTATATATATATGTACATGTATATGACTTTGTTTGGATGTAGGGATTTCAAGTACAAAGTCTCGATTCCACCTGCTTCGGTAGGATAGGGCGAGCACCAATAACCCAATGGCATAATGTTGAAATAGAGATGACTAGGAAGTCACCCCGTCCCATGTTGTCAACCGTCCTGATTGAATGGTATTGTGTGTATTGTGGTTGTCATTTTAGTAATTTATTACTGTGTTTTGTGTAAGTGTCTTGTTCGTATGTATTTTACTTTGGTATTTTATAAGTTGTGATTTATTTAATTAAATGATGGTAATAATTGTTTATTATAATGTTAGATTAATTTGTGTTTAAATATTTAAAAGTTTAGTTTAATAGACATATGTTTTAGTTAAATGGTAATTAAATATTAAATTATGTTTTGTTAATTTAATTAAAATTATCTTGTTGAAGATAATTATAAAATAAATAAATTATATGAATTAAATTATGTGCATAGCAAGTAAAGCTTGCAAAAGTAGATTTAAAACAAAAAGTATTGATAAAAGGAAAAATAAATAAATAAAAGAACAAAAAAGATAAAAAGGACGAATAAGAATCAAGTGTTGATGGAAAAGCTTGATTTAATTAGATAATTTCTTTTATTTTGGGATTTCTTTTTAGAAGTTTTCAAAAAAGAAAAGAGGTATCTTTTATTTAATTGAAAATTTATGATTTTTCACCCAGAAGGAAAATGGAGTCAGAAGTTGCAAAAAGATAACAAAATAATTGTTTTGAATTGTTGATCTTCTGAAGTTTTCTGGAAAGGGATTTGTCATTCTATTGTTTCATGCTTTTGGGAAGGAATTTTTGAGTAGAATATTAGATTTGAATTTGAGCACAGTATTCTAGAGAAATCCTGAAGGAAGGAACAAAAGCTAATCAAAGGGCTGTCTGAGTCAAGCAAGCTTCATCAAATTACTAGTAGCGCAGGACTCCAGTTTCCACTCATTTTCTCCTTTAGTTTTCTGATTCAAAAAATATAAATAAATAAGTGAATAAATATGTTTGATTAATAGAAGAAAATTTGGAAATTTAATGGTTATTAAATAGGAAACCAAAATGATAATTATTGTTATGATTTGTGAAAATATTTTGTAGTTCATCTTCCAATGTTGTTATGAATAATATTGTTTTTGTCTTAATAAATAGATTCAATTTGAATATATATATATACACCTTCTTGATATATATATATATATATATATATATATATATATATATATATATCTATATATTCTTAATTAACTATATCATTGGTTGAACAGTAATTTTGTACAAAGAAAGTTATCTTCTATTGTCTATCACAGAGAAAATTATACCTAGTTTGACTTATTGAAATATATATATATATATATAGACATACCCATTTTATAGTTCTGTTGTATCGGTCAAATTGAAAATTTGTACACTGGCCTAATCTGCGGCCGTACCTGTGCACACCATACCCTTTGACGTTTTTTTAGAAGATAAAAATGAATAAAAAAAAAATGAAACGAAAACTTTTTTTTGAAATTCTTTTATAAAAGAAAATTTATGATGAAGGGTGTTGGGAGGGACAGCATTGGGCCGTACCCCCCCCTCTGACCCTCTGCGTAGTACGTAGTAAGGCCGTCGGCCTTTACTTGTTTGCAGTGTTTGTTTTGTTTAATTTTTAATTTTTTTTTTTTTTATATATATAAATATATATATATATATGTATATATATTAGGTAATATTTTTTTAGAATTTTGATTTATAGTTATATCAAATTCTTTGTAAAAATAAAATTATTAATTAAATTATAATTTTGATTATTATGTGAAAAGAAAAATTTTTGTCGAGGGTTGGAATTGTGTTGAAATTTTAGTGCAAACGTAATTAAAGGATGAAGAGGTGTTGTTCTATAATTGATAGAATTATGTTAACGCTGTGTGAATGTTCTTACATTGTCCCACTTTATAAATCTGTTTGCTTCCTTGATTTTCTTAAGTCATCATTTTACTTTTGTAATGTAGGAATCCTGTCGATCTTACGAACCCAAGTTTTGGAGACTGTGAATCCTAGTTTCCAGATGCATGTTTTATATCTTGAATGTTTTCCCTTGTGCTATTGTGTTCTGAAGGTTACATGATTTCAGTATTACTATTATTTTGGAAGGGTTGTACGAGATTGTTGTGTCTTGGATTATGAGTTAGTGCGAGATGGGTAATGCCTCGTATGTCCTTGTTTTGAGATATATATTTTATTCGTTATAGTACAACCCTTGCCTTGTTGTGGTTTATGTTAGGGATCTTAGGGAGAGTGGCTCTTCGTGGGGGTTGGCGCCTTGAAAGGAGGAAGAGTTCAAGATAACCCACGTAAGAGTAGTATAACAAGTGAACTGAAAAATAGAATTTAGGGGGATGGGTAGTAAAACACACAAGATAATAAATATTGGATACCTCGTCTATGCATTAGGGCTATCATAGACTAATGATAGACTGAGAAGGCCGTGGTCAGAAAAGTCGTAATCTCGTCTTCATGAGAGGTTATCGGCTCCGCATGAGCTACCCTATGGTGTCGGCACCTCATGTAGGAGGAAGGGCTAGGATATCCATAGATGGGCACCGACGCCTCAAGTTGGAGGAAGGGCCAGGATAACCCATGAGAGCTATGTGATGACACTCTCCACTAGACACCCGTTTGCCTTGTTTTCTTATTGCCTCTGGGATTGTCTTTTGAATGTTGTATCAGTTCTTATGGAATTGTATTTAGTTCATTGTTTCAGTTTCATTTGGAAATGTTTTATAAATGTTTTTTCATCACTTGGTTAATGGTTATTGCCTTGTTTTTATGTGATGAGATTTATGACTTTAAGTTATTATGGTGACTCATGAATGTTGTTGGTTATATCATTGTAATCCTTGATGTTGTACTTGAGTTTTGTACTATATTGTTCTATTGGAGTCGTTTGGCATTCATGGTCATGATCACTTCCCATTCACCTTTGAGCACGAGGGGTGAGTTATTTATAACTCACGTAGTTGGGTGGAACGTGCTCCGCACTCGTTGGGTTCCCCATCAACATTCTATCTTCACCGCATACCTTTAGTTGGAGTTTGTTCTAGTGGTTCACTTGGTAATTCTGATATTGTTGTACTTTGTATCATCCCTCATGTATGGGAAATTTGTTGTAACTCATTCTTGAGAACATGTAATGTAATCTTCAAATGAGGATGTAATAATTTGGATCCTTTGTAAACATTATTGTAAGAGATTCATTATGATTGTAATATGTGATGTAATAATACTTTCACTCTTGATTCATGGATGTAATTTTATTAATGATTATTGTAATGTTATTGGATAAGTTGTTTAATAATTATCTTTTACTTTTGTTAATAGTTGTGTTGCAATGTGACCTCACGTGCCCCAAAGAATGTAACATTAAGTTGTTAATGTGCAATGTAAATGTAATTAATGTTTAATTGCATGTTTACCTTATGTTATTATAAAAAAAAAATAGTTGCATTGTTTGTTCTCTGGAGTTTGCACGGCGGGCATTATATTCATCATGAAGATACAATGAGATTTTTGTCTTCAAACTCAAGGCATTATGGAAGATAACATTGTGAATTGTTTGTTGTGTATGATTCAATTTTCTTGCACATTTATTACTTTGCTAACTTCCTTTAAGATTGGGTATTGCACCCTTAGCTGCAATCTCAAATAGCTCACTCACTATCACTTGAAGATTCCTTTCATGAGCATCCTTCTATAAAATTAAACTATGCGCTATAGACTGCCTACTTACTATAGGGGACTCATTGTTTCATGGTATTGTAGTTCTTAAGATCCTTCAACCTTATTGACACTACTTCACAGTCCACAAGGTATTATTCACTATTCTCCCATCTTTGGTGAGTCTCAAAACACTGCTCAAACATGCAATCCACTACCTCCATTAGACATTATTAATGGCTAAGAAGAAACATTGAACCTATGATTACCACTGTTACTTCATTTGGACAGTCATTCCCTGATTTCATTTTCCTTGTCTAACACTACCAAAAGCATTTGAAAAACCCTTAAGGTCAGCAAGGGGGTAAGGAAACTCACTATTAAAATCTCCACTTTACTATGCAAGGTTTGAGCTTTATTATCTTGTCACTGCTCAGCCTATTTTTGACTGTCACATCTCAAGTGACTGTCATTCTTCTTACCGTAGATTGCATTTACAAATATCACTAAGCTACATAGTGTGCTTGTTATTGGCTACAATCTTTAGATTGCAAGATTTTGTTATTACCTACAATGTCTCAATCTTTCTGGTATTGCAACCTCACTAATCGCTATAGTTATTGTTTATGTTTCTATGGAGGCCTAGGGTTTGTACCCTAATCATGCTCTTACCAATGCTTCTGTTGTTTTTTATTAGGGCTCTCTCAATGTTGAGGGCCCTAGGGATAAGCTCGTCATAAGAAGTGACACATTGCATCTTTAACTAAAAAGGATAAATCCGTAGTGACATTATCAATGATGATTCCAACTTGTTGCTCCTTAGGAATGGGTCACTTGCTCTTACTAGCTCGCTACCTCCATTGTAGGAATTTTGTGATCAAATTCAATATTCTGAATTTAGGAGTCTTAACGGTTGGAAATCATAGTAAAATTAGAATTTAATAAGTTTGGAATTAGCATTTTAAAGTGTTTTGGGGTCATTAACTTTAGACTATCTTCTGCTGGGGGTGGTTGCATACTGAGTGTAAAATATTAGAATTATTAGATTATGTTACGTAATAGAATACAAAAATTATTGGAGTGTGAGCTTTGATATTTTTTGAAGATCTAAATA
>VDFB02182767.1:0-38440 GCA_007258455.2 Sequoia sempervirens | reverse complement strand
AAATCGTGCGCAAAGGGTTCGAAAGATCTGCAGACGTCGGCGCCCAGGGAGGAGGCGAAAAAATCTGAAAACGTCTTCAGAAACGCGACCACCAAAACGCATCTCAAAGCCAAAAAACACGTGTGGCCAGCAGAAAAACGCGACCAAGGATGAATCCGCGTTCAGAAGAAGAAACCAAACACGATTTTAATCGCACAAACAGGGTTTAATCGCACCTAGAAAAAAAACGTAGCTCCAGGCCTTCGAAAAAACAAACAGCAACCCTCAGAAAAAAATTTCTTGAAAAATGCCCAACGATTTTTCATAAAAAATCGATTAAAAAATTCTGGAAATAAATTCCAGGTACCTAGGGCAAGAAATTTTTTCTAAAAGCTCGTCACCCGCTCTGATACCATGATAAAATATTCGATGTAAGATGTATTAAACAGAGGAACAAAAGTTCCTTATATAGATTTATAAGAGACGATGTTTCTAAAAGAAACGATCGTAGACTGAAGACAAATTTAGAAACTATCTAAACTAACTAAAGACGACTAAGATGACCATTAATATTACATTATTTAATATATTACTTATATTCATCTTATATTGAAATTTCCCCAAGTTCACACTTAAATTTAGATAAAATGTTGAACTGGGTAAATACTTCAGCATCCAAACAATATTTTATTTTTTAATGACTGTGTTCAGTGTGTAATTACGACAAAGGCCTACTATCCTGTCTCTATAACAAGCTTGCATTGTGCACCATCCTATTGTTCTACCATGCAAAATTTATCCATTTACCAAATCCCCAACATGCCCCGACTTATGGAATTCGAAACTTAAATAGGTTGCTACATAATAATATCAGGTTCAGCTTTCTCTTGTTGACTTTATTCTAAGTTCTAACAGTAAACTTGTGTGGAGGGGTTGACAAGCCCCTCACTTTCTGAGATTTCATGTTGTTTATCTAAAGTAACAGCTGTGTTGCGTGTTTTTGTATCAGTTAGTTCCAAAATCTGTATTTCCATCTACCATAAGATATTCTAGTTTTCTTGTCCTCAGTCTATTTGGCAGTTGATTGTAATTTAATTAGAACAGAATATGATCATTTTGGCATCATTTATATTACATTGTCACTCTCCGTTTCTCTGTCATGTAATTTAATTTGTGTCAGGTTTTATCATATCCTCTAGAGTCTATACATCATTATAATACATCTGTGTAGGAACATTACCTGCAAGTTAAGGCACAAGGCACAGGCCTCCTTGTCATTCTCATGTAAGTTGAAGGGCATATAATGATGGCTGCAGTTACCACTATTCATTCATCACTAAGTAATTTAATTTGTGTCAGGTTTTATCATATCCTCTAGAGTCTATACATCATTATAATACATCTGTGTAGGAACATTACCTGCAAGTTAAGGCACAAGGCACAGGCCTCCTTGTCATTCTCATGTAAGTTGAAGGGCATATAATGATGGCTGCAGTTACCACTATTCATTCATCACTAAGTAATAACAGTATACATTGTCCTGGGTAATAACAGTACACAGACATCACTAGGTAATAGCAGTATCTGAAAAATATACAAATTTCACATTTATTTCCTGTGCAAGTGCACCTGTTCATAAATTCCTCACAATGTGGTATCACTTCTACCAATATTTACCAATGTAGCTCAATTTTATCGTCTTCGATTAGGTTTAGTTGCATTTATTATAATGATTTTTCAGCTTGGCCATACAATTTAATTGATGAGAATCTTAGAACTGTTCTTGCAGGATGTTCCTATTGGTAAACAGGTTGAGTACAAGTTCATTTTAAAAGGTAAACTTGGAGAAATTTTATGGCAACCTGGTCCAAACCAAGTGTTTAATACATTGGAAGCTGTTCCATCAATGGTTGTATCTTCAATATGGGAGACGGAGAAGGCAACTACTAAGACTGCCTACGAGGAAAAAGTACTTGAGCTTACATCAACAGAAATCACAGAGCAAGGGATCAAAGATGACATCCAAGATGCAGATTTGGGAGAAGGAATCTCTTTGAATGTTACTACTGGTCAAGGTGCAGTAACAATAGAAGCAGTGGATGTGGATGGCTCACCAAATGGTATGTTTGGGACTAGTACAAAGGATGCAGAAGGCAATACCAACAGAGAGTATTCTACTTCAGAATTTTCTGAGATTCCAGATGAACTGAGTCCTCACAATGGGAAGCAGAAAGAGAGAGAAGCAGCTTCCACTAGCGAAGCAATGTAGTTAATGCACAAAGTATGCAGGAATATATGTATAAAAAAAGGATAACATAGCAGACCGTCAATGGAGTTGTATTTCAGTGTTAAAGACTTCAACATGATTTGGTTTATTATGTAGCTAGTCATATGATCATATGTCTTCTATATTATAAAGATATATATAGTCACAGATGAAAGGCCATATGTCTAATTTTCTGAGAGTGAAATTAAGATGGGAAGTGTTGTTTAAAGAATGAGTAGCAATACTTGACTCTGCCTGTGGAGTGTGAACTTGTAGTTGGTTTCAAGCAGGCTTATACAGTGTTGAAAAACATATCTTTGACAACATGTAGTTGTAAGCATCATACTACACTAAAATCTGGTTGATTATCTGATGAAGACGGAATACTTTTGTCCTGTAAGTAGCCTTATATTTTTGTACTGGTCTGTAGCGATCAGACAAACATATTTGTGAAACATATAAATTGATATTGTGATCTGATAGACATCTGTGATAGTTCTAATGTAATGAGATTTCTGATTGTAGCAAATTTAATTTTCTGTATCAAACTGTGATCATATGGTTCCATTGTATATTGTACTGTTATCTCTAATAGTTCTTGGTTACATGTATGTGTTTACTTCTCTATTGCTGCACTATGCCCACGGTACTAGTCTATAGAAGTGGGGAAAATTTTGCTCAAACTTATGAAATTACTGAACCCTGCAATTGTGTTTATTGCATTAGTTAAACCATAGAAAAGCTGGTAAATATGAAACCATGAAATACAAAACAATCTTACAAATGAAACGCATCAGGTGAAAAACTGCCTGACTTTGATTCTTTACTAATTGAATCTTTTCCAACCTAAGCTAGAACAGTGCAAAAAAGGAAAATGGTAGTATAAATACATTGAAAAGTAAAAGGTATTTTCAAGTATTTTCTATGAAACTGTTTTGTCTTGAAGCTTACAATCCTGAGGTGTCATAAGATTGCATGTTATAAGGAGAATGGCAATAGTAAAGGTGCATGGTGGAGAAGACAATATTCATAATGCCACACAGGAATAGGCCTTAGGAATATTAGATGGTGGCTTTAGGTGTGTTTAGAACGAATTTTCAACTCCTGTGCAGCATTAAGCCAATCTATCCATGTAACTTTAGTTATGTCTCGATTGTCTGTATTGACATTCTTGCCAATGTGATGAGAATTTGCGCTATAGCAGTGAGCCATCTTAAGTTGGCTTTAGTTTTGCCTGGTGGCATGAGGGATAGAATAATTGCAATGATATGCCTTAAGTGGCCAATGGGACTGCTGAATACATGCAAAAACCTTGCCGCACTGAATAACTTTCATAGGTTCCTTATCTTGTGAACAACTTTCATAGATTCATAAAAATCTTTCACATTTGATATTCATCTCTCCTTCAGTGGGAATGTTCTTTGTAGGCCTTTGAGTTAATAGTAATACAGAATTGTAAATCCCATAGCTCTTGATTGAACAACACTTTTTTATTCTTAACATGCTAGAACAGTAGACCGAGCCAACAGCAAATTGATTATTTATCTAAACCTTCTCTTTGCAATTAGAAGCCTTGGTCCAAAAATATGTGCCAAAGAATTTCAAGCTTTGCAGCAGATCATAACTCTAATTTTCCTGGAGACAAGAATGCTCCAGAAAATTTCTTTGCTAAGCAAGATAGTGAACGGGAGAACTGAGGTTAAGGGCATCTATACGGTAGATCTAACCCAGATTATCTGGGATTTACATGGCTCACTTACAAGAATTGACAAATATTTAGGGTTCTCAAATCCCAGGAAAGGATACAACCACAGACTCCCTGTAACCCACTCCAAGCCCAAGTAGATCTCTTAATGCCTGAAAAGAAAGAAGTGTGCAGAGGTACACAAAACTCTATATTAAATTAATATTAGATTAATGTTAGCATTATAGGATGTATCTTAGCATTATGGGATATATGTTAGTTTTATTTATTTTTATTATTGTGCTATCATTAGCACATTATTGTAAGTTGAAGGTGGTTGGGAGTTTGTTCCTAAATAATAGGATTGGTTGTTTCATTCTTTGGCTCATATACTAAGCCATTCCACAATGTAATCTTCATTGGCTTAAGAATATAATTATAATATGGCATCAAACTATGTCTATTAAAGTGCTCGTGAAGGAAACAGTCTTCCAGTGGTATTTTGAGTGTGAAATCCCACTGTGTGAGGAAGTGTTCCTTGAGTTAGTCACACCCGCGTGAGGATCTCCCAAAAAATCAGCACCATATCAAAGCAAGTGAAGAGGCACAACCATTTACAGTTGTTTGATATTTGTTTTGATTGATGATAAAATCGTGGTTTGACAATTAGTGAAGTGCACAAACTGCTGATAGCAAGGAGGAGATGCAGACATATACAGCTCAAAAATTAGTGAGGAACTTCTAAAAATTGTGTTGAGGCTATGTTTGGTTGATTTTTTTATTAGTTTGGATCACTCTTTACTCCTGTTTGCAATTGTTAACACAGAGTACTGAGAGTGCAGCATGTGGGCATATTAGGAGTAGAGCACAAAACTAGCCCTCTGTGGCGTGGAAGCACTTAAGGTTCTTTTTATAAAAATTTAGGGCAAAATGTTGTATATTTTAATTAAAGTTTATTGTATTATAAACTTTATAAATGTTATTTGCCTTAAATCTATTTGGGGGGAGGTTAATTTCATATCTTTTCACTGGGAAGGTATTTTTACCTAAAAATTGGCTACATTGTGAGTATTAATACATTACATATTCTTATAAATTAAATTTGCTATAACATTTTTTTGAAACTCCTGTTTTAATTGTTCCGTAATTTGTGTGAGAAGATATTGTTAATTTAATATCTATTAAACCTTAAGGAATTTTACTTGACACGTTGTGTCTAGGGGACTCTAAACCATTGTTGTAGTTCTGGCTCTAACAGACCTCTAGTTTTAATTGTTGCAGTAATTTACCTAAAAAGATATTTTAATTTTATATCTTTCAAATCGTGAAGATTTTTCACCAAAATACTTGCCACATTGTGACTAGTAGAGTATAAAACATCCCCATGAAGTGATTTTGTGTCAACTTGAAAAGGTATCTTAATTTAATTGTTTTTGTAAACCTCAAGCCTAGAGTGGTGTTTTGCAATGAGAGGAATCCAAACATTGCTTTTGTCCGACTGTCAGAAGTTAACTGGGAAAAATTATAGTTTGTGGAGTTACAAAATACTTGACATTTGTGAGTATCATGATCTTGATCAAATTGTGTTGAACAAGGAGGTACAACCTGAACACAATCCAGAGGACTATGACAAAAGGCATAAAGAAGCTCTTCAATGCTTCTATAATTGTTTGTTGCTAATGCATTAGTACTTTAAGTTAGAAATGCGGCTGAAGCTTCTACATTGTGGGAGAATCTCAAAACAAAATATCAAGCATCAAAAACTTGGTGGGCTTTTTATTTAAAAAATCTTCTATTTTCCATTAAGCTGCAGGGAGGATTTGTTTTTTACTATCTTTTGTGGTTGAAGGATCTCAATGATCAATTAGTAGCTATTGAAAAGCCAATAGATGATTAGGATTTGGTTGCTTTGGTAATGCATAGTTTGCTATCTATAATAATAGCCCCAAATTGACCCGAAATACTACAGATTTATTTTATACAAAGTGGCATTCCAAATCATAGTAACAGGATGAGTAAAAACTAAACAACTAAGGAACACCCATGCAAAGTAGTACCAAACACCTAATTAACAATATAAGATTTCCATGAAGTCATCAATATAATACAAAACTAAGTATGAATACATTCAAGGAAGGTAGAATGCCTTTAATAAATGAAATCATACCTTATTTGTTCACCGACGACAAGTTTTCTCATCAGCCTATGGTTTGAAAGAGGGTGCAATGTGATCGCAACCAAGTGGATATAAGTCTCTATCCACCCCATCCAAGTGGCTTTTGTGGCCCGTTGAAAGATGTCTACATCCTTGGAGGTATACACCCACCCTCTACCTATGCCGTGATAGAGTCCTTACTCCATCCATATTGTGTTGCCTTCGAAGTTAGCCCATGTACCAAGCTTAGCTATATAACTAGAAAAGAGACTCCTAATTAAACATCATCCATGACTGACCTACACATTTTGGGCAATGGTATGGTGCGAATGACACGATAGTCTAATCATTCCCAAGGTCCTTACAAAGTAGTTCTCAACCAGTAGAAAGTATCTAACACACCCAATGAAAAGTGGTGAAGGTAAACAACCAATGCTAAACTTGGAAGATGTGAATATGCAGTCCACTACCTCATTGCCCATTTCTAGTCATGCCTCTCATGGATTTCCTTCCACTTTTGTTGTTATGTACTTATTCCATTGTGGTCGATGAGATGAGCCTTTTGTTTATGGCAGCGGCTATCCAGCCCAGGAATGCACAGGGGCATGGATGCCGATGCCCGCCCTATCCATGCATGTTACATCCCAAATTGAGACGTTACAATTTACCATTACTAGATAGAGTAAATGTGAATTCTGAAGGTAAATTAATAATGCTTGTACCTCGTTTTCAATATGAATGTTGTTTCATTTGATGTTATTTTTGGTGAAATACTGCATAAAGGAGAATGGAGGTTATTGATTTATGAATAATCTAACTTTTGAAATGTTTCATGTATTTTGCTTTGTTTTGAGCAAATAACTTCCGTTGTCGTGACATGGCATGCAGGAAGCAGGTTCGTACCTCCAGGCAGAGGAGAGATATCACTCGGGGAGGAACTTGGTCGGGTAAACAATAATGGATACCAACTGGACATACACACACACAAACCTTAGAACTGTGTAAGCTAAGTCATTGTTCTGGTTAAAGGTAAGTCATCTGTAGGCTTGTCTAGTATCATTAGGAGTCGTGTCTTCTTCTGAATGTGTAAACAAGTGATGCTTGCCAGTATAACCTTATAAATGATAAGTTCTGGTTAGAGGTGGATATGTGTATTTGTATATACGAATACGATATGTACAAGTACCCATAAGTACATTCATGTCGATACAAACGTATTAAGCAGATGGATATGCCATACGTATGTGTCAATATAAATATATTTAAGGATACTTATACATGTAGTATATATATACTGATATATATATACAAATTTACATACCCACGGCTAACGAGGTAAATGAATATATATGTATTAGTATAATGTTAAGTATTTCAATATATTTAATATTATATTAAAATATTAATATAATATAGTTTAAATGTATATAATATTATTTAAATTGATAATTTAAATAATTATGCATAAACTATATTATATAAGTATTTTAATAGAATAAACAAATATATTAAAATAAAAGATTTGTCAAAATCAAATGAAATAAAAATTAAAACATTTCAAAGCACTTTTATTAAATGCGAATGCAAAACTGGGAAGAAATTAAAAATCGCGGATTTCATAAAAATCGCGAATTGAGTAAGAAAACGCGGATTTTTCTAATGTATACGTTGAAGTGTTAATCTTCAAATATGAGCCTGCATATATGCGCCATTTTTACTTTGAAAACTCTATTAAAATATTAAAGATTAACCAAAGCGAAATAAAGAAGAAAAAACGCGAAAATGCAGAAGGGAAAATGAAAAACGCGCAGAGAAATCGCGCGACTAGGGCCAGGCGTCAGAAAATAAATGAGATATTTCTTGCTATGCAAAAAGAATGAAATTTGGACGCCATTTGAGCAAGGAAGAAGTCAGAAATGAAACTTGGCATTTAACCTAACTGTAAAAACGCGCCGGTTGAAAGTTGTCACAGTTTTAACAGTCTGAAACAAATTCGAAATAAAATGAACTTCTTGCTGTCATACATGGAGGTCGAAACCCTCACCAGATTGATACACGTTTTTAGTTTGAAACGTTCTTCAACCTGCTGGCAGTTCTGGCGCCATAGAAGGTGGAAATCAGTTTCAAAATGAACCTATAAATAAACCTGCGTTTGGCATTCCTTCACACACGAATTTGCAGTCAGTTTCTTGAGCATTTTAAAGCTAAAAAGTGAGTTCGCCATAAGAGAGAAATTGCTAAGTTATTCTGTTAATACAAGAGAGCAGAAGTTGAAATTACTGGTAATCTTTGAATAGAAGAGGAGCAGTCAGAAATTGTCTTTTACTGTGCTGAGTAATTGATTACAAGAATCCAAACTGAAAGTGATCTGAGTAGAGGCCAGTAAAGGAGCTACCTTCCAACTTCTGGAAAGCTAATTCAGGCATGCTAAATTCTTTCTTTACATATTTTCCTAATTTTCCAGAGTAATCTGATAGGTCTCTGATTTATAGTTATGGCTGGAAAGGAAAGAGTTTGACTGTCTGATAGACTTAAATTGAATTCAAAAAGAATGTCAGTTTCTTAAACATGTGATAAGTTGTGATATAAAAGTATCATGTAAATAGTTATATCATGGTTTTGTTGTCAATAATGTACGGTTTACATTACTTAAAGGAAAGCAACCTGCGTATTATTTAATGGCTCTATATAATGAGCATATGCTTGTGTTTGAATAATAGATACTAGGGTTGAGTCAAGAATATTTGCAAGATATACTCTACAACTTAATACATACAACTTAATCAAGTTATTGTATCCCTAGGATGAATATATCCTGAATTAGGGCGTCTGTTGTAGTATCTTGTTTAATAGATTCATCATTCCAGTAGTAAAATGTTGTAGGAAGTCTAGGGTACGGACTACCCCGATAGACCAACCTACGCGTAGGGTAAGATAGCCTCAAGTCAAGTTGAACCTGGCTAGTGTATGTGACAAATGACCTATGTTCTTCATTGAACGTAACACTTTGGCCAAAGTAGTGTAAGGAACCATTTAGTTGTTGTACTACACTGTCAGATCACCGTGATTCCGAAATACAACCTAGTTTGTGATTTGCCGTTAGCACGAAAACTAGTTTTGTAGAATCACAGCACTATGTCCAGTTGGTAGTCGTTAAGGGTTACCCAACCAATCTCTTCTTCGAAGGGAGGGTCGTTCATTGCAAAATGATCGTGCGGGGGACCGCATTATAAGTCCGTGGATGGCGGAAAAACGCCCGAGTGATGTTTCTCCTCCTCAGCAAGCGGCCGATGTACCAAGATTTGAAAGGACGGATTCCTAGACCTTCTTACTACTATTTGTTCTAAAGCTCATTGGAGCTATGTTAGTTAAGGTACGTATTCTTGTTTCATGTACTTGTGAAGTTATTATATTGAAATGGAATCTTTGTTGTATATTAATATGGCAATTTGTTCATGTTTTGTCAATAAAGAAAAAGAAAAATTCTATTGCAATGACATGATTAACATGTTTACATACTTATAGGATGTAAATTATGAAAATTTTAATTTACCAAGGGTTTGTTACAATGCATGCTACGCCAGCTGTTTCATTTTATCTCCTCCTCGTCGACTGATAAACTCGTCACTTTAATAAATGAAACCATCCCTCTTTTTAACTATGGTATTTAAAAAAAAATTAAAACATTTTAAATATAAAAATTTAACATTTAAAAAAAAAGATAAGATCATAATTTTATTTTATTTTTTATTAAATATATATCTTTATTTTATTTCTTTATGTAGAACTTTCAATATTTAATTATAATTTTAAAATTATAAAAAATATTTAGAATATTAATAAATTTAATAAAAATTTAAAATTTTATTTTAATATAAAATAGAAATATTTAGTATAAAAAAATATTTTAATTTTCAAAAAATTGTTTCCATTAAATTAATTTAAATATTAAAATTTTGATATCTTTAATACTAGCATATCTATATTAATTAATAATATATATAAAACACATGGAGAGTTATCTTTATTGAGATGCCTATTGACTTGAGAAATTTTTTTTACATTTTCATGAACATGAATTTCAAAAGCAATACATATGATTTCATTATAGTTTCTATCATTGTTTATTTCAATTCCCATATATAAGGATACACATTCAAATTTAAAATCATACCAACTTGTATATAACAACAATCAACAAAGAACAATAAATTTAAAATCATAAATTTTCATCAATCATTAGATTTAGTATTGAAAGCAACAAAGAACAATATCACGACAAAAATCACATCAACTAATTTAGATATATCCATTGGTTCTTTTTTAAATGTTTGAATACATTGTTAACATGATATACATTCAAGCATTTGAATGTCATGGAATCTATAGTTTTGCAATTGAATCTAATAAAGCTTTGTTCTCAGATGAATAATCAAACTTTGTTGTTTTTATGACTATGCATTTAATCCTCTATTCATCATTATAAGTCTCTTTTCACTTGAAATTTAAATATGTATTTGTTGAAAAGGACCTTCTGTATAATGTGTGCAAACTTAACATCATCTTGTTTTCATTCTTCAAAATGTTCAATTCTTTTGCTGTAACACCCATAATTTATTTTGCCGCTCCTTCAAAAGCAGTAATCCAAGTGAATGAAGTATGGTCTTGCACTTTGCATTGAAGTATATATTTATAATCACATTTAGGGAAAGTTTTATTACATCTTCCACAATACCACTGACCATTTTCATTAGTGTTTACCTTCTTTTTGCAGTGCCTACCTCCAATTTTCAAGGGGCAAGTTGTATAACAAAAATTGTCTACCTTTATGAAAGATAAGGTAGCTTTTATCACTATCCAATAAGGTTTACCAGAGTTACCGAGGTCCTAATCCTATATTTGTGAGATACTTTTTAACATTTTTTCTTCTATTACAGATGAGATTTCCTTTGTAATAAAATGAGAATGGAGATTTTTCCCTTCTGTATCAAACCACAATCTCAATCAATGTGAGTCTCAAAGATTTGGATTTATAAGGAGTTGGGTTGTAGTAATTGTTCCCACCAAAATCACTAATTCATGCAGCCTTTATAGCAAGAATGGGGGAAGTTCCTAAATTGCACATTTCTTGGAGTTGTTGACCTTCCTTATTGCAGAAACCACCCCACATTGTTAATTCCACCATACAACCTGACATGTCTTTCAATTGAAGGGTTCTTTTTTGAGTTTGTGTGGCATTCTTTCTAAATATTGCATTTGGTGTGTCGATTGTGAGAACAACACCAATGATATCAACCAAAGAATTGCTTTTCATGTTCTCAATTTCTCTTATCGGTGTAAAATGGAATTGTTGGTTTGGTATGCAGCTATCCTCCTCCAAACACAACTCAACAATCAAATTTGTTTCAAATAAGATTTCCCATTCATTTTTTAATTGGTTGAAATTCTTTTGTGCAGGTTTGAGTCTCCCTTTTGAAATGATAAACACTTTTCCAGTTTCTATGCAATCATAAAACTTTTCTACAACTGCATTAAAACATGTTACTCTTATTTCACCACCATCTGAATCAACCAAGTCAAAAGTAAACACTTGTCTATCTCCTTTTGCATTGTTAAGATGACGAAGTTGACCCTTTCTAGTGACTTGCCTTTATTGACCATCTATTCTGGTACGGATTCAATGCTGCAATAGGAATGGTTCTTGTAGGAGGTTCATTTTTTTCAGCAATTGGGTGCTTATATGGATTGTTGGTAGGATTCATGTCTGCATCATCATCATATAAGAAAAATAGTATTCAATAGAATTCGAACACGGCAAAAAAACTGGAAGAGTAAATGGAAACATTTATAATTTGTTGAATTTTTAATATAGTAGAAGAATTGAATGTAGCATAAAACTAAATATCATACACATATATTACATTTTGGAATTTGACACTCATGGAATCAAAATTGAAGAACATATACATGTTACATCAAATATCTTCTAATCTTTTCAATTTGTTTTCCTCAGCCTTTCTCTTGGCAAGTTGTCTACCATTTTTCATTTTTTCATAACGATCATATGTGAACGGTGGCATGATTCTTAAGCCTTCGATGTATTTTACACAGGATATAGCCATAAATGGTCCTATATCAATAGTAGCTTTTAATAGAGTCAAACCCTGTGATTTGTGAATTGTCAATGCCCAAGCCAATCTTAACGAAATTTGGATTGTCTTGCCCCTCTGTATTGTTGTAATTGGAATTGTATTTGGGTTACGATCATCAAATGGTATTCCTAAATAGCTGTCAAACACAACCATTACATATGTTGGTGGCTCTAGTGGACCGATTCCAGGTTTGTATACAATGTTTCGTATATATCCTAAAGCTCCATTGACAAGGCCTGCTTGTACCAGTAGATTTGAGGTTAACATAATCCTGACATCTTTACATATCAATAATTCTAGATCTAGCTCATCATTTGAGCATTCTTCTCCTACATTACTATTTTGTTGCAACACTACGTGCAACTGGATGCTTCAATGAGTATAGCATTTTCTTGTTATGGTTATTAACATTTTCATTTGTGGAGAATAAATGCACACCACTGTCAAACTCCTGATTGCTTGTTGCATCTAATTTAATAGTGGTTCTTGTCATAAGTAATTTCCAATCATCGATTGTGGGGTTTGCATCTCTCAGATTTGTCAAAAGTTAAAAAAATCTTTGTTGATGGATTTTTTGACCATCTTGTTTGAATATTTTATCCAGAGTAACCACAGTTTTGAATTCTTCCCATAGCAACTTAGCTCGTGTGTTGCTATCATATGCCGGTTTATCATTAACAGGAGGTAACTTACCTAAATCTTCAACAAGAATGATAGATATTCTTGATAGAAAATTGATAACAATTATTGTGAATACTATAGAACTTTATAGTTATACAATTGTCATTTACATGATTTTTTTGTATTTCAATATAAAATAATTAATTTAGTTAATTAAATAGATATCTACCTCCAAAGTTACGATTTGCATTTTGTGGGAATGCTTGTCGAAGCTGAGAATCAATGTTTTCTAGCAAGTTTTGACCAATGAAGCTCATTTCATCAATTAGAATGTACTTGATGTTTGTTATTTCTTCTTGAAAATTTGTGAGCCTCGCTCCTTCCAATTGAGCAAAATCTCTAATTGAGATTCAGAGTTTTGAATGAACTGTGGATGCTCTTATGTTGAATGTTGCAACTCCAGTTGGTGCAAGTAATAGAAGAGGAGAAGGACCAGGATATGCTGCATTTTTAAGAGCTTGACTAATAGCACCAATTAGATATGGCTTTCTTGTCCCTGATATTCCTTGAATTATCATCAACAAGAGCGATGCATTTTGATTATTATGGTAGTGTGTCATGATTATGTTGAGTAAATCATCATCATGACCAATATCTCTATCCACATCACGAAAAGGTTTGTACAACAATAATTTTGAATAACAAAAATCAATCCATTTATCTGACTCACGTGGAGGAATGGATAAAAACTTAGTACATACTCTAACAATAGCTGCTTTTTGTCTTGACTCCCATTTGTTATCTCTCCTTCTTTTAGGACTATATATCCACGATCTGGCTACATCAATTAGTGTAACACCTTCCATAGACAAAGGCCTTATTTTATATCCTTGAATGAAAGATGTTGTTTGTTCATTATTTTCTTCCTCATTTAGATATGAATTATAATATTTCAAACATTTAGATATGAAGAAATTTATATATAATAATTAAAATGAAAAATAAAATGAAAACATGTAAATTTCATAATACCATTATAACTCAATACAGAACAAATCTCCATTTGAAACCTTAAGAATTCATAAATATACTGAAGAAATTTATCTTTAATAAATCAAATGATAAATCAAATGAATAAAATCTAAATGTCATAATACATGGTAACTGGACATCTATAACAAATTTTCTTTTGAAATCTTAATATTTATATTTAATAGGATTTTTAATATCAAAATCTTATAATAAAATTCTATATATAATATAGTTACTAAAAATGGAAACTTGAAAACGTTTTAAAATTATAATCATACCCACAATTATACAAAATAATAATCAATAGATATAACCACAAAGAAAATATCACATAACAATATTTGGCTAGACAAAAAATATATTCTAAAGTTCCTTATTATGAAAATGATAAATATATATATGCTTTTAATACCTTTTTATTATATATAAAAACCTTATAACAAAATTGTATATATAACTCAATATATAACAAATCTTCATTTGAAACATTTAATAAGATATTTAAAATGAATATGTTATAACTAAATTCAATATATAACATGTTTAGTAATTATATTTATTCAAAATTCTTTAAAATAATAGTCATACGAATAATTATACAATATAATAATGAATTTTCAAAATCCTTTATTGGTAAAAGCATTATTAATAGAGAGTAAAACTTCTCCCCGTTTGCATGCATGCAAGGAGAAAATTAGGGATTGAAATTACTATCTAAATTTGCATGAAATAAAACACCATTACCATTGTACACAAGGGCTGCAGTGCAGCTGAAGTCTCTGCTAAGGGTTGGTAGAACGGGTAACAATTTCTAAGTTACTAGGAAAAAGAGGATGGGAAAGCTCTGTATGCTTGATCCATTATTTGGGAATCACCAAGTGAATTGCAATGGGAAAGGCTACTACCTTTTAGCATCTATGGAGCAGGTGGCAATGGATCCAATGACCCATTCACAAGTTATCCATCTATTAAATTTGCATTCCTATCAGAGCATGAATCACTTATTTAATGAAAAATATCTGCAAAAAGCCATTATCGTCCATATAGTTTTGGTCCTAGACTATATCATTACAAGAACAAGGTGAATGCAGGCCAAAGAAGCTCCGAAACTTTGCTATAAAGGATACAGTTGAAGTAGCCAAAAGCAAAATATAGGGCTGTAGCAATTTGAATAATATGGGCAATATTCCTCGGGAGCTACAGACTGCAAAACAGCATCAGTGTCCCTCAGAAAATCTAGATGCTAGCTAGTTGCACTGTAATGTGCCATTCAAACAGGTTTTAGAGTGGTTGCAGAAGGAAGAAGCCACGGTTATTTAAAAATTCCAGTATTTCTCTCTAAATGTTTCACCCACGAAAAAGAGACTGCACCAATGGCAATCAAGAAAGCAACTAATTTTATATTTAAAGAAATTGTTATAATTGGTGGACTGTAGAGAACAACATAAATTTTCTTTTGGAATGAATGATTATCCATGCAAACAAATTAAGCTTAAGGAATACAAAGTAGGCATAGGCCTGGGCTTGATTATGGGTTGGAGGTGGTTTTCCTTTCTAATATAATAAATATATTAGAAAAAAACAAATTTTATAAATTTAATCGGAAAAAGTTTAATGAAATAGTAAGAAAATTCAGAAACGATTATTTCTTACAATATTAGGTAAAATTGAAATCAATATCTAAATATTTTGTGTGAGTATTTAAGGAGAATTATCTTAGAAATTGAATCCTTTGTTATACAAATTTTGAGAAAAACTAATTAAAACATAGACACCCCTAGCTGCTGGCAACGATTAAAATTAAATAGAACCTTAAAATTAAAAATCCATTAAGAGATTTAAATGCAAAAACTAAAAAAAATATAATTTCATTTAATTAAATAAGATCACTTCTTTGCGCCAAATGTACCTAAAGATGTCTTAATTGATGATATATCATATCATTAGTGCATTGTAGTGTTTATTACTAAAATAGGAACAAATTTTAATGTACAGGAGCATCAATATAGAGGACTCGTGTCAAGATTTTTTCAAATTGGCAAGGAAGAAGGGGTGAGAGGGTTATGGAGAGGCACAGGAGTTGCTTTAATGCGAGGGGCTTCATACTCTAGCATTCGCATGGGAGCCTATGAACCTTTAAGAGGGTAAGTAATGAGGATTGTTGTTAAAATGCCAGTACCAAGCTAACACTGAAACTTGAGATTAATCAGCACTGGTATCAGACAAATTAAAGAGATTTAGAGTGACCAATAGGGAATGATGCTAGACAGTTAAAAGTCTAAAACAATGGATTACATTCACCATTCCTTCCCCTACTAACAAATGCTTAGATGTGTTTGTGAGCTTAATGGGTTCCCTTACCTCTAAAAAAACACAGATCAAATCCCACAATAAATAAAATTTTCAAAGTAATATAGCATTCAAAGCAGAAGTAATGTGTGCAAATATTTGGACATGTGACAATAGACATTTTTATATCAAAACAACAATTCTCATAGAGTTAAGAAGGCTATTACACAGTAAGAAGAATACCAGGCCACATAGGATTGTTGAAATACTACAAGTTTGTAGGAACCTTTATCAGAATCACCAACCAATAAACGTTGTCAGCAACATCATCCAAGTGGTTGATCGAAGCTACTATAAATGTGCTAAAAATGTTTCCTGAGAAAAAAATACATGTAAAGTAGCATAGGGAGAGTTTTAAAAGTATTACTTATGCATCGACTTCATAATATTTTAATCCTAAAATACAGATGCACAAACAAAACAAGATTTCTATACAAACGGAATAACAACATTTCATTTGCATGCTAGCTAAAAAAACTATCTAATATAGATAAAATTTCAGCGAAACTTGACATAGACAAAAGAGGATCCCTTCGACATACCCGTACTATGAGACGAGCACCTCTCGCACAACCCTTTGAAACTTGGTTGAAAGAGACGTTAGAGATGGGAAAATCCAAACAAGTTAATGAGTTCGCCGTTTGCTGACTCCAAAATTCGCATCTCAAGCATAAAACCCTGCTAATGTTCTTGTTCCCTGTATGCTTGTATTCATTTTCTTTTATGTAGTATTTTTATTTATAATTTTTAAATTTGATTATTGAAGACAATTATGATCAAATTTTTAGAACAAAATTTTAAATATTTAATATATAAGATTTTAGATAATTTTTTGAATTTTAAACTTTTTTAATATAAAATGAATATAAATTCTAATGTTTGTTTAATTTTTTTAGAATATTAAATTCTAATATATATATATATATATAATTGTATAATGACTTACTCATAGAAAATATGGAGGTTTACCATCAACACCCCGTGATCACCAGCAAGACAAAACAACTTCCACAAGAGAGAAATGGCAGAACTATCATGCTATGATTATGGATGCAAGATTGTCAAATTGAATATATTATGCATATGATGTGTTGCTTATATAGGCAAGGTGTGATGAAGTACCAACATTAAATGATTGTATTATAATTAAATGACATGAACCAACATTAAATGACCTAGGACTAATATTTAGTAAAAGCTAAAAAGATAAAATCTTATTTAAACAACTTAAATATGCCTAGGACCTAAGTGGACTTAACATGTAAATATGACCTAACATATAAAACACCTATTTACCCCCATAAGAGAGACGAAAAAGAGACCATCCAACCCCCCTCAATAAACTAACCTATTGCAAAGAAACATTGTAATCCTTAATCAAGGCAAGGAAAGGAAAGATAATGTTGATGCTATAAATCGTATTAGAGTCACTCAAGGACTCATGCTTGGAATCATGATAAAGTAACAACATACATGATGCTAAGGAACACTATAACAATCTCAATATGGAGCAACCCTAGAATCTGAATGAAGCAACAAGATATAGAACATCATTCTAGTATTGAAATAAAGTGCAAAGATCAAAATTGCACTATCCCAATTGTCAAAATATCCAAGCAATCTCCAAGACACCCATCGGGGCAAGAACTAAAATCACAATATACTTGGGACAAAAACAACAAAAAGTATATGGATGGCATGATAGAGCTCCTCAACACCTTTTCAACATCATAAGAATCACAAAAAATTGGAGATCGTGGCAAAAATTTATGAGCTCAGGAGCCAAAAAATGAAGATCTGACTTCAAACAACAATAAATGCCTCTAAACAACAAAATTTCAGAAAATACTGCACCACTGAAAATTGGCGAAGCCAACTTTTTGACGATATCTCTTTTTTGAAAAACGACCTCTTGGATTGAAAGTTATGAAAGTTTGAAAACAGTGACCTACTGGGGCCTTCAAGAACAAAATTTGGCCTCTTGGGGGGTTGGCTGGCGGTCGCCTATAGGACCAACCTATTAGCACTTAGTTAAAAAATAAATGTTGCCACCTCGTCGCCAATGGAGCAGCGGGTGGGTGGCAGGTGAGTGGTGAGGGGGTGGCGGGCCTAAGTCGTGTCACCTGGGGCATAAGCCCCTCGCGGGTTGAGATGACCACGACCCAACCTCCATAAAACCGCACACTACCAATGCTAAAAAATATTTTTAAAGCAACTTTTAATAAACCTGCAGATTAAATAAATCATACCACCAATAGCGAGTACCCAGACATGACTACAAAAAGACTTCTATTGTGACGTGCCACCAACCAAGTTTGCAAATGTACCCAACTACGCAGGAGATTATGGTAGCCGATGTACACTGATTCAACAAATATTCTCGATTGTACAGACCTTCTCAGGTTGCGATCATATGACGTCATACAATAAGACCAAGTATCAATCCATACGATCGTACAATGACAAAAAAATTGTTTGATGCCCTCGATATAAAATGTTGAAATTTGACGAATTGACACTCATTCTTTAGGTTCTCGAGCATTTTGAATGCAATGGTGGGGTTAGATTTGACCCAAAAGTGCTTTGAAAAATCAACTACCCCTTAGATCTAGCAATTGAAACCCTCATTCAAACCCTTGTAGATCAATCAAAACATGATGAAAATTAATGAAATGAAAGGCAAACCTGGCTTTCTTTGACGCCCTAGATTCAATGGTGAAGTCTTTAAAACCCCCTCACACCTAGAAAAAATTCACGCTAAAATTGGTCCCTCAGATATGGGAAGAAGTTTGCAGCATTGAAGCTCTAATACCGTGTAGGAGTTTATGGTGAACTCCTCAACACCCCAAGATCATCTGCAAGATAAAACAACTTCCACAAGAGAGAAATGGTAGAAATATCATGTTATGATTATGGATGCAAGATTTCCAAATTGAATATATTGTACATATGATGCCTTGCTTATATAGGCAAGGTGTGATGAAGTACCAACATTAATTAGTGATTATTGACGGTCAAAATTTGTTTTGATGGTAGTATACATATCCATGATTTTTTGTGAGGGACACATCAACCAAGGATGATTTCTTTGTGGCCTATGACCTTGGCTACCTTAGGGGAAGCCTCCCTAGCAGACTAGTTACAATGGCCCTTTTTGTATGTAGTGGCCTCATGTTGCAACTCATAGCTAAGCTCTTCCAATATTTTCCAACCTGCATTGGGAAGAAATGGGACTTTATGTGACAATGTGCTTGAGTTATCAAAGACTAGAAGATAATTTTGCAAAGTTTATGGCACAACTAAAAGACACATAAATTGGAACGATTTTCAAAATTTAGCATGTGTCCTTTTGTTGGGACTTCATCCTTTCAAATATTTGGTATTACACATGCCATGCCAACTTGTGTCATTGCTAATCTAAAAAATTATATGCTTTTGCAAGAGTCTAAATATTGTAATTGTTACCATACTGATCACTTAGTTGCAATCAACACAACATGCAATTCAAAGACTATGTGTGAGTAAACTCCTTTGCATGTCTCATTCATGCAGTCAAATGACAATCTGCTCAAAAAAGCTTGATGCTCATGAGTCAAATTTATAATTGTTGTCACTCCACTCCAAATTGAGAAGGTAGACCTTCAAACATTGTTACAACTAGATGTTGAAGATGGTGATCTTTTAATAATCCCACAAGGTATAGTTGCCACACTATTTTGAGGATTAATAGTGCACTGTCTCTTTACAATTGCAATCAAATAAGGGGAATGATCCTATCTATAGTATGTGCATAAAAATATTATCTCACAATAACAAAGACAATTCAAAATAATTATTTTAAAACTTTACGGTGCATATCAAAACAAGGATATAACATTGAACTGTCTACTTTACAACATTCGCTACATGATAGGAGAGATGATCCTTGGTGCAAAGAGTTAAGTATAATGATATGTAGTATTGTATTCATTTAATGGACACAAAATTGGAGGTTGGGTTCATTTTGGGTTCATCCATACAAAAACATATAAAAATAAAAATATATACATATTTACAATAGTAATTAAGTTCAAAATACCACACATAGCAACATATATTGTATAATAAACAAAACTACAATAAAAATAAAAATAATTAGAATGTCAATTAGTCAAACTCGGATGTCATGATATATATTATATATTAAAATTAACTACATTGTTGCATTTCTCTTGCAGGTAAGCATTAGGGAAGATTGCCCAATTGGATGACGATATTAGAGATGAGGACTTGTAGGCAAACTTAGAAACTTGGACTTGGAGAGTACATGGCAAATTAAATGAATTCAATGGGAGTTTGGGAGCAATGCCCCTAATGGGGTCGAGGGGTAGCATCCCTCATAGGGGTCTGGGGGCAACGCCCCTTGTGGGGGTTTGGGGGCAACATCACCAAGCCCAAATTAAGACCTCCAAAACCACACAAACCTTCATGGCATAAATCATTTTGCATTCACAATAAGACCCAAATTGAGACCTTCAAAGTCACACAAACCTTCATGGTGGACATCATTTTAGGGTTAGGGGGCGAATTGGGCTTTTTTAAGTTTAAAATGTTAATGTTTTAGTAGCTTCAATCGTTCCTTCCAGCTCAGCCTTATTGAGAGAACATAAATTAAATGATAGCCGTTGGCTATTTAATTTATATTCATTATCTTTGTTGCATTGTATGACCGACATGAGAAGATACGAATTCATCTTGATCTGTTATTAGAAAACATTTAATATGTGTTTATTATTTGGAGCCGACTTCATCTCCTTGGGATACGATTTCTTAAAGGTGGCCGACCTCTTATGAAGAGGTGTGAATATCCATTCAGGCCGACATATAACATTTATCAAGGCCGACTTCAATTAAGAAGATATGCGATCTCTTAAGAGGCCGACATGAAGTATGTGAGTGGACGCGTCTCTCCCATTCATTAGTAAATATTAACATTGGTTCGTCCATTGTAATGGCCAATCATCAGTTCGATATTCACATAAGTTCTATAGTATCAAGTGCAAACTTATTATCAGGTGCGAATACAAGATACAGGGCGACATAAGCAACGCTAATACTGTATTTAGTGTGGACTTAAACAGATCGAAGTCTATTCAGTACAAACAGATCATCAAGTGTGTATGATAAAGTGTGAACAGATCAGATGATAAGTGCAGTGCGAACATATCATAGAGCGGACATCTCAGAGTAAAGTTCATAAGGTGCGAACTTTTGTAAATCCGTATTCTGTCTCTGCCAAGTGTGAATTTCTGTAGGTCTATGCTCTATCAAGAGTGAGTTCTTCTCTGCACCTCAATATCAGATTGCGAATTGATTTAGTGCCAGTTTGAAATTTGCTATTGCATCTGTCAAGAGTGCTGAACATTGGTCTTGAGTTAGACCTAATTGTAAAGTGATCTGTTGTCATTATTTATATATATAAGAGAGATCTTTGTTGTTGGGTTTTTCTCCCTCAAGAGGAGGGTTTTCCCAGGGTATATGTTGTGTTATTTTGTTTGATTTTGAATTATTTTCTGTGCATTTAATCTGTTCACATAAATTTAACATAAAAAATGTCAAAAAAATGTTGAAAACACCCGAAAATGGCTTGGGTCCACTCGGGTTCGGCAAGGCTAGACCCACAATCTATGAGTCGTCCACAAGGGATCGGACCCGAATCTCGAACCTAAGTCAAACCTAACTGAGGACATTGGCCCTTGGGATAGCGAATCAGTAACATAGGTGATATTCCAACGCGAGGCAATCTCACCCATAAACACACCTCAATCTGTTAAGCATCAATTTCTCCCTCATTGCAAGAAAAAAAAATGTAAATTGAGGCTTCACACTATTATCATATTATTTCAAACATTTACCCCACCATAATTGGTAACAATTCTAAACATATTTGCACTGCAAAGTTTTCAATATACTGACAAATTGCATGCAAGTTATTTCCTTAAAAGAAATTTATGCATGAGACACAACTTGTTGGAACAAATCCTCACCCTCGACCTGTGTTTACATGTAGATCATTTACAACACCTATGATCTTGCACCTGTGAATTGCAAACAAATTTTCTACTCGATTATTTATGAATTTTATCAATTCCAATCTTTGCTTCCATCAAAAAGACTCTTTCTTTTAGAGTGGTTTGAATTCTAGAAAAAATATTTTTGACATAAAATTGAGATGCAATAATTAGTAAACTGTCAATTGGATACAAATGCCCTTTGAAAGAGTGTGGTAGCCATTTTAAAACTATGTATTGTTGCATGAACAACTCAAGTTGCCACCACTAAAGCGGGGAAATCCACAATAAACGGTTTCCAAAAATGATGCCTTAATCTCAAGGAAACCCAGGGACACAAAAGTAGCATTTTTGGGGGTGTCCCTATTTCTAGGACATTTTGGGGATGTGGGACATCTAGGGGATGTCCCCGAGCCATCCCCAAATTGGGGAAAATGCAAGGAATGTCCCGAAAACTTGGGACACCCCAAAAAATTAAAGGGGATTGCTAGTCGTCCCCGAGATGGTCATGGACATCATAGATGTCCCCACCTATCTTAGGGATGACCAACCATCCCCGCTAAAATGTATTTTAAAAAAAAACCCAAAGCTTTGAAAAATGATAAAATTGTGAAAATGGTGTGCGCTATGAAGGTTTGTGTGGTTTCAAAGACCTTAATTTGTGCTTAGTGGCGGAGGCTTTGCCCCGAAACCCCACAAGGGGTGTTGCCTCTCGACCCCGATAGGCTCGTTGCCCTCAAACCCCCGCAAAGGTCACTAGCCCTCAACCCCATTGAGGGCATTGTCCCCAAACCCCCATGAAGGGTGTTGCCCCTCAATCCCATTGGGGTCTCCACTCCCAACCACCACTAGTTATTGGAATCTCTTGTCACATAAAAAATTTGATTACAATGAGAGGGTCTGAAAGTGGAGACCAAAAGTGACAACTTAGACAATTATCTTTACGACTATCATAATATCATTGATCAATGATGAAATATCATACTATCAAATATTCAAATGGCATTATTATTATAAAGTATTATATTATATAATATATCAAATGTATTTGCAATTTTAAATATTTTTTAAAAAAATTGCACATACACACACAAATATAATTTTGACATTTATTAAATTGTTCAACTCTCATGTGAACTCTCTTATAATGTATTATATTATATAATATATCAAATGTATTTACACTTCTATATATTTAAAAAAAAATTTGCACACATACACACAAATGGAGTTTTGACATTTATTAAATTGTTCATCTCTCATGTAGACTCTCAATTTAACAAAACTGTTATATATTGAAGTTATATATTTTAAATTTTCCCTATTTTTTATTTCTATCCCTTTTGCCATCCCAAAAATGATTCCAAAAATCGGAAGCCCTGAAACACATCCCCATCCTTATCATCCCCATCAAAACAAAAAAAAAAAAAAAAACCTTAGGATAACATAGACTAATTAACCCTATATTCACCTCTCAGTCTCACACATCTCAATATTAATTAATCGGAAGTGTCAATGCAATTGATGAAGTGCATTGTTCGTAAATACATAATTTTAAGATCTATGGTGTCTTAAAGACAACTGAACTTATCTTAGAAAATGTCTGACAATCCTTTGGGACATTTCTGAAAACTTAATTAGAGTTGAAGGGTTTGAGCTTTGGACAGGCCTAATTGACACAATTTTGGATGTCTTCAGAAGATCTAGCTATTCATAATACAATTCTGCATTTACGACATTGTAGTTTAAGAAAAATGCTGTGCACTGCATAGTTAGCATGTCAAAATATTCTAAGGTATTTTTGGCACACATTTATCAGGCAGAAACTCAATTTTGTAGAAAATTATCACTACTGTTGAGACGTTTGGACAATTAATAGTCATGTTGCAGTATGCTTTGGGGTTGATCGAAACAGGATCTCGATAATGAGATTTTCCACCATTTATTTTCAGCTAACAGTCTTTTCCCAGTTTTCCTTTGCATTCTGAACCAATTTTTACCTAATCCACGCTTCTACTCATTCCCAAATGGTAACCATTCTTAAGCAGTTTATTAAATCTTGGCATTTACCTGCCAAATGGTCTGCTGCCTACTACCCAATCTCCGAGTAAACTATAAATAAAAAACTTGAAACTGCAAACCTGGAGCTCCACATCATTCTTTACATGCGTATTCAATAATACATGCCTTCTTTACATGCGTATTCAATAATACATGCCTTTGTTTAAGTACATTTTCGGTTTAAATTTAAGTAGTTAAAGGTCCTTTTATGCAACTTTTTAATTATGAAAAAAGATAATTTAGAATCTTTTCCTATTTTAGTGGAGTTGCTTATGAATTGAAAATAAGAGCAAGTTTCCATGCAGCTGCTTAGCTTATTTTGGCTAACAGCCACTGTTCAATGTATTTAGGAATTACTTGTGGAACTGGTGACCCCATGAATATTTAATTTTTATGCTCATTTTTAAGCAGTCACCTTAAATTTGTATTTATAGTATTAAATTATTAATAATAATTTGTGCAGTTAAATATCGGAAAAAAAACAAAAAGAAGAAGAAAAAAAAAAAAACTGAAAACAAATATTAAAAAAGAGAGAAATTTGGGAAGCCATGTGACATTTTTGGCAATATGCAGTTGCTGCTTATTTCTAGCCCCCCTTTTTTTCACAGCTTATTTTCAATTCCTAAAAGTAGCTGCTCCATTAAAATAAAGAAAGATTCCAAATTATCCTTTTCCATAATAATTTTTTTGGATGGGAACACTCCAATTGTTTAAATTTGTGCAGAGAATACATTTAAGCAGCTGTATGGGAACATGAAGTAAGCTTTGGAAAAATGGGGCCGAAAAACAGCAACTGCATATTGAGAAAATTTGCACATGGTTCCACAAATTTCTTTCCCTTCTTTTCATTTAACTCTGATTTTTCCTTCCAAATTTTACCTGCAAAATTATTATTAATACTTTCAAATATAAATAACACAGACAAGAAATTGTGGCACAGTGTAGCACCCAAGTACAAATTTCTCCATACCAGTTTACCTCTCTAAAATCAAAGCCCTTTCAAATTCTTTCAATAGTCAATCTAATGTCGGACTGAAAATTTTACTTATCAATGCAATGCTATATAAATATAAGAATATACAATTGAATTATGCTCACAATTTAATAAAAAAACAATAATTTTTTAAAAAATTGATCATTTCAAAAAATAAAATTAAATGTTTAAAAATAAACAGCAAAATTAAATATTCATGGGATCACTAGCTTCACAAATTGCTCCATAAAAAATTGAACAGTAACTACTAGCTAAAATAAGCTAAGCAGCCATATATGGATACCTGCCCCAGGGATCCTACCCTATTACCTTGAAAAAACAGAAAGGGATTTTAAAGAAACTTTTGAATATTTTCTGTTGTTTCAGATACATTGCCTGGTTACCAATAATCCCCACACGAGCACAGCCCACTGTTAAAATGATGGAAACGATTGGCATCCCTTACAACAAGTTCTCGACCAACAATCTTAGATATGAACTTAATGGCAGAATGACAATCCCCACAAACACGAAGGTTCTTCATGACATGGATAGGTGTCCCTGAGGGTGTAGTAATAAGCCCAAAACATATAGCAAGTTTCTCACTATGGTAAGAGAGACTGTGTTCTTTTGTCTCCTCATCCATGTCATGATGCACAAAGTTTGTGTCGGGTACGTAACCCGCCTCTTCCATTTTTCTAGAAAGAGCAGACAACATTGCATAGATCTCCTCTGTTTGAGGATGGGATCTGTCTTCTGCCACAAATGTATGCACCTTGTTTTTGCTCACAATCCAACTAATGCCTGGCTTCTTTTTCACTCCCCTGTCTTTCATCATGGTTCGGATTTTTGCAACATCCTCCCATCTCCGAGCCACAGCATACATATTTGCCAATAGGACATATGGTGCAGCCATTTCCGGTACCAATTCAAAAAGATGCTCCGCTGCATATTTACCCAACTCCAAATTCATGTGAGTCCTGCAGGCACTCAGTAAAGATCCCCATACTGCGGCGGTGGGTTCTATTGGCATTCTATCAATCAAGTCCTTTGCTTTATCCAGCAGCCCGGAGCGCCCAAGAAGATCCACCATGCAAGCATAATGTTCTGCTTTGGCTATGATATGAAAGTCTCTACTCATTGAATCAAAGTAGTGACATCCTTCAAGTACCAACCCAGCATGGCTACAAGCAGACAAAACACTGACAAAGGTTATATGGTCGGCCTTCATGCCTACATGTTGCATTCGTTCAAACAGTCGTATTGCCTCTTTTCCATGACCATGTTGAGCATAAGCTGTGATAATTGCATTCCATGAAACAGCATCTTGTTTGTGCATTTTGTCAAATATGTGCCTAGCATCGTCTAGCCTCCCACATTTCGCATACATGGTAATAAGGGTATTGCCAACATAAACGTCCGATTCAAATCCAATCTTGATAACGTACTGATGCACCTGTCTGCCTTGCTGCAATGCTGCTATGCAAGCGCATGCATTGACAACACTGGCAAAAGTCATTTGGTCAGGCTTCATACCAGCATGTTGCATTTTATTAAAAACGTTCAAGGCATCCTCTCCATTCCCATCCTGTGCATATCCTGCAATCATTGAAGTCCATGACACCATATTCCGTTCTGGCATTCTGTCAAAGACTTGCCGCGCATCCTCCAGTCTCCCACTATGACTGTACCCTGAAATCATGGAATTCCATGACACCAAATTACGTTCAGGCATTTTATCAAACAATCTATGTGCTTCCTCCATGTCACCCTTTTGGGTATACGCAGCAATCATTGCATTCCAGGAAACCACATCCCGCCTCGGCATTCTGTCAAACAGCTTCCGCGCATCCTCTACTCTTCCATCACAAGCGTACCCATTAACCATTGCAGTCCACGACACAGCATTCCTCACTGGCATCACATCGAACAGCTTCTGAGCATCCTCCATTCTCCTTTCTTGCACATACCCTGCAACCATCACAGTCCATGATATCACATTTCGTTCAGGCATTATATCAAACAGTAGGCGTGCATCCTCTATTCTCCCGTTCTGCACATACCCCGCTGCCATTGCATTCCAGGACGGTACATTTCGTTGAGGCATTTTGTCAAACAGCTCGCGAGCATCCTCAATCCTCCCATTCTGTGCATATCCCGCAACCATCGCATTCCAAGCCACCACATCTCGTTCGGGCATTTCGTCAAACAGTTGGCGTGCATCATCCAAACGACCATCCTGAGCATACCCTGCAATCATGGCAGTCCAAGATACCACATCTCGTTCGGGCATTCTATCAAACACTTTACGTGCATCCTCAATACGCTTAGTTTTTGCATAATGTGTAATCTTCGAGTTCCATGAAACCAAATCTTTAGTGTTCCTGTAAATTCCATTGTTTCCTCTTAACAGACGAATTATTTTCCTCTTCCTTTCTGGCCCTTGCTTTAATGCAGTTAAAGGACCGGTTGACGCCGTCCTCACAGGAATCATAAAACTGCTTAAAAAGAAGTGATTTCTCTTCTGATTCTGATGCCATTCTAAAAGTTTAATGCCTTGTTGGACTGCTCTCAAAACGCGAATTTGGGATTTTGACGTTGACGATTGCAATACTGCATTTGAGAAGAAAAGATTCAGCATCAAAGTTGAGCGGTTTCTAACATCAAAGGTGCAACTACACAGACAAAGAGTACTTTCTCGGGTCAATTTAGTTATTTGCTTTTTAATACGGTGAATTCTATTTGTTAATCAGGTTAGGCTCATTGATGAAATATACTTGTTTCTTCTCTTTGTTAAGTAGAACCTTTTACTTTCTAATTATTATTAAACTAGCAATTGCACTTTAGGTGTGCAATGAGGTACGCCGAATAATTAGGAAAATAGATAAAGGGAGACATGGATGGATGGACAGAGAGAGGGAGACATGTCTAGAGATAAAGGAGAGGGGGGGGATAGAGGTAGAGATGAAGATATAGTGAGAAAGGAAGAGGGAGACAAATAGACGGATATAGGGAGAGGGAGAGGGAGAGGGAGAAAGAGAGAGATATATATATAACTGAGAGAATTAGACATAGATAAATATAGAGGGAGAGAGGGAGATAGTAGGGAGAGACAGAAATATATGGGAAGAGAAGAGAGATGAAGATAAATGGGAAGAGAAAGGGAGAGAGAGAGGTAGAGATAGAGATATATATAGGGGGATAGCGAGGGAGCGAGGGAGAGATGGGGGGAGATAGAGAGGGGGACAGAGGGAGAGAAAGGGAGAGAGATAAGTAGAGGAGGGAGAGATAGAAAAGAGGGGAGAGAGGGAGAGAGGTAGGTTGAGGACGAAGAGAGAGAAGAGGAGAGAGGGAGAGATAGGTAGAAGAGGGAGAAAAAGAAGAGGGGGGAAAGAGAGAAATACATAGAGGGAGAGAGAAGAAGATGGGGGGAGAGGGAGAGATTGGTCAAAGAGATAGAGAGGGAGAGATCGAGATATATAGAGGAAGAGTGATATAGATGGTGAGTTAGACTGATACAGAGATAGAGATATAAGGAGATATAGAGAGGAGGAGAGGGAGAGAGAGACAAATAAAGAGAATTAGAGATAAATAAATAGAGAGGGAGAGAGAAAAAGAGAGATAGGGAGAGGGAGAGAAGTAGGGAGAGATACATATATATGGGAAGAGAAAGAGAGATATAGATATGTGAGAAGAGAAAGGGAGAACAAGGTAGAGATAGAGAGAGATAGGGGATAGGGAGGGACGAGGGAGGAAGAGATGGCGAGAGATAGAGGGAGGGGGGAAGATAGAGAGAGGGAGGGAGAGAATAGTCAATAAGGAGTGAGGGATAGAGAGAGGGAGAGATGGGGGGGAGAGAGAGAGAGAGAAGGAGAGGGAGAGATAAAGAGAGAGGAGAGAGGGATAGATAGATATAGAAGAGATAAATATATAGAGAGGGAGAGAGGGGGAGAAAATGAGAGATGGAGAGATAGGAAGTGATATATAGAGAGATAAATATAGAGGGAGAGATGGAAGAAGAAATATGGAGATAGAGATAGAGAGACAAAGAGATATAGATGAAGAGGGGAGGAAAATAGAGGTAGAGATGAAGATAGAGCGAGAGAGGAAGAGGGAGACAAATAGATAGATAGATATAGGGAGAGGGAGAGGGAGAAGAAGAGATAGATAGATATAACAGAGAGAATTAGAGATAGATAAATAGAGATGGAGAGGGAGAGTGTATGGAGATATAGAGATATATGGGAAAAGAAAGAGAGATAAAGATATATGGGAAGAGAAAGGGAGAGAGAGGTAGAGATAGAGATATATCTATAGGGGATAGCGAGGAAGTGAGGGAGGGAGAGATGGGGAGAGATAGAGTGATACATAGATAGAGATATAAGGAGATATAGAGAGAGAAGGAGGGGGAGAGAGACAAATAAATAGAGGGAGAGAGAAATAGGGGAGATAGAGAGAGGGGAGTAGGGAGAGATAAAGATATATGGGAAGTGAGAGAGAGATAGATATATATGGGAAGAGAGAGAGAGAGAACAAGGTAGAGATAGATAGATAGGGATAGGAGGGAGAGATGGGAGAGATAAAGAGAGAGAGGGAGAAAGGAGAGAAGGAAGAGAGAGACAGTCAACCAAGAAAGAGAAGAGGGGGAGAGGGAAAGAGATAGGTAGAAGGAGAGAAAGAAGAGGGGGAAGAGAGGAGAGAGAGAGAAAGGGAGAGATAGCTGAAAGAAATAGAGAGGAGAGATAGAGAAGATGAGATAGAGAGATAAATGTTAACATTTATTGTTTAGATAAATATAAAATTTTACATAACAATGTAAAATTTAAAATACACAATAGGTCATAATTCTATTAAGGCCTCCTCGCTCAATCTGCCCTACCGCCCCACCACAGAGTCCAGTCTGCGCTGGCATCATTATGTCAGGGTGCTGAATCAGCTCATATGGCCCAATGCAGTGGATATACATGTCTGTTCCCGCAGGAAGATGTTTTCCTTGTCCGCTCACAGCAATAAACATAACGTAAAAACCTCATCGAACTCCTATTTTAGGTTGACAGCTCGCCAAATTGGAGCAGGAAAGGTCAATACCGACGTGAAAGAGTCGGAGGAGCAGGGAAAATAGTGGCAAAAGCAAAACGGCGTACTAGCTTAACAAATGGCAAAAAATGATGCGGCTAAGATTGCTTTATCGTTGCATTGACATTGATGCGCCAATGTATTAATGATTACAGCAACACGGTAAGTGACCGCAGAAGGGTGAAAGTAGTGGATGGAATATCCAACGATAAACATTCATTTGTCTCCAGCCTTCTCTCACCGCTGATTTTGAAAATTAGCTGGTTTCTACTTTATTGATGAGCCACGGCAGAAAATATATAAAAAAAAGAAGATGGTCTTTTTAATATACAATATGTGTCTCACACCACCAGATATCTAGAGAAATGTTGGTCCTCAGATCCAGAAGTCCAACTAGATGAAACTTAACTTACTACTGTAAATAAAATATAAAATAATTATATAAAAAGAAAATTATTTTTAAAATTTTAAGAAGAGTTACAAAGAGTTGTATATATATTTGTTTAATAGAAAATTACATAATATTTTTTCTTTCTTGTCTTGTATTCATTTTAGTCATATTGATAAATATTTCATTCCATCACGTAATTTAAGAGTTACAATGAACAAATTGATAGAACGTAGTCTTAGCCCTATCCTTTAGCTAGTTTATTCCTAGCAATCTAGAGCAAATTTTGATCCTAACCTTTTCCCTACCTATGGGCATGATCACTATTATGATTCTTTCCTTTGAACATAATTGTGTTGCCCACTTTAATCAATGCTCACTTCCACATTTCTTGAGTCAACCATGTTCCAAAAAGTGACCATTGCCAGTAGACATAAGTAGAAAGTTCTCAAATTGAATGCTTAGGGTTACCTGTTTATAGACAACTCCTAATGTACTCTAAAACACATATGAAAGCATTGATCTCTCGACAAATATTTGAGCATTAGGAGTAAGTGAAATTAAATAATACTTTCAAATTAGAAACATCCTTGCATTCAATGTCCTCCATTTCAACATCCACTTATCTTGGCATTACTTGTTGTGAACAAAAATCACAAGGGGGCTTGATTAAGGAAGTAAAGTATTTCAATCCCAACACAACAAGCTTTGAACGATCTTCAGAATACTAATTAAGAATTAAACAGGATATAGATTGGACTATTATAGTTTAAAAGATGCAAGATTGAATAGTCCTTATGTCTAAAGACAAATATATTAAAAGATCTAAAGTTTATATATGACTAGTTATATATGCAAAATAGATCATAATACAATTAAACTATCAACTATTGAATGAGCAATTAACTTTTCAATTAATACTATCTTATTTAACTGTTGTCAGGTGATTAACTAGTAATATTTACTTCCTGATTAGTACAATGGTGAAGAGGGATAGCTTTAGTATATTTTCATTCATTTTCGTGTCCAAACTGAACGCCGAGCCTAGGTTTCACTTTAAAACCCATTACTTAGCTCAGCCCTAGATTTGAATTCTGGCCGCAATTTGTTTTCACGTCAATTTGACATCCCAACCTACTTCTACTCTCACTAAGGAGAAGGACCATGTCTCACACTTTGAATTCCAAGAAACCAATATCGAGAATTTGAACACTACCACCAATGGGGAGGCTTTTGATCTCATGGTCTCACACCAAATGTCAGATGAATTTCATTTAGAATACAACCTTTGATTTATAGACATATTTATTATGAATAAAAAGAGAGGCCAAATTATAATATCATTGAAAGTTCCTTGAATGATGTGTCTCTTCCCCCATCCTCACAAACATCTTCTATTGTGCATCCTCTTACCTTTTCTCCTACATTAATCAAGTCACATGTTAACTATCCCCCTTCCACGTCCCATCCATTTTCTATAGACCCTACTTTATATAATCATCTTATTGTTCCCACATATCACATATTACTCCACCCACATGTCTTGTGTCATTATCTTTCCTTCCTCCACTATTGCCTAACTAATATACACTCAACCTATTAGCTCTTGTATTTCTACATCCACTCTTATTGCCATTGTTACTCCTAGCATCTATCTTTACACCATTGTTGATATCATTTAAAGATGGTGAGATGCAAAGGTTAACACCTTATCTCCTAGAAATAAGAAAGATATTGGAAATGAAATTAATCACAAACCACTTTCTTATAAGATTCTTGCTTGTCTATTTCTAATGGGTTCTATGTACTCTTGGTTTGAAGTGTAAATGGCAAAGTGGGCCCATGACTCATTTGAGATCATTTAATGCTACTTTCCTGGAATATGTCTATGATCATAAAATTCTTCTAAGATCTTTCCAAGAACCTTAAAGGACTATGTGCTTGAATGCCTTTATTATTTATTGTAAGGTTATATCCATCCATCAACCATTGGTGAATGCTTTTGTGCATCTTTTTAATGTTAATATTGGCCTAGAGGTCACTAAGTCTAATTTAGTGGAGTGTAAACAATGATCAAATAGAGAATACATGACTATGCCTTCCAATTTCAATTATTATCGACAAACACATAATATAATATCCTCGATGATGAACTTCAATGTTTATTTATTAAGAGCTTATTGCCCACTATTCAAGTGAAGGTGTATCTAAATAGTTATAATTCATTTACGGATCTTTGCACAAATGTGTAAAATATTGAATTTAACTCTTAGAAGCTAATGCACTCACAACCATCCTACCCTTATAGGTTTTTGTAGAAGAAATATTTCAAGAAGAGCAAGGATGTGGTACACAAGAATGACATTAAGCATTCCACTAATAATGTTTCTACATCATCTATGGCCTCTAACATTATTATTATTTCTATAATGTTGAGGAAAATTGCAAAATGGCATAATCCCCTACATATTGTACAAAATTTGTTGTACGAAAACATGATTACTTTGCTACTTATTCATCTAATACATCTCTTTACATGTCAAAGGATTATGATGCTAAAGTATATTGCACTTATCATAGAGTTAATGATATGGAAAATAATATTGGATTGAAGCATAAATTCAAGATATCATAGATAATAATATGATTCATGTTGAGGGTACAATGATGGGGGCAATCACTTTGTGGCTCCCCTTGATCAAAACACAAATTTACACCAATCCTTTTCTATGTAATACCTAATAAAATAATGTAAACATGATTTAAGAAGATACAAATATTAAATAAGAACCAATTAATCATCCTTCTCACAAGTTTCACTGTTGTTTAGGTGTAATATTAAAGAGAAAGATAAACAAACCATTTTGTTTGATTACATTTTATCTTGATAAAATCCCTCATAATTGGTACCACATATCAATTTACCATACAACCAAAACTGCACATAGATACACTGAAGTAAAAAAGGTAGATTTGGGGTTACACTATAATGTTTGTGTGTAATAATACTTACTAATTCCTTTCACCAACAAATTTATACACGTTTGAGGGTTTCTTTCAAATCCTCTAATGGTTTAACACATGACACTTGATTGCATCGTCATACCTTTAAGAAAATTATAAAGAGAATCTCATATTGTTTCATATATTTCTCACCTTTAATTGTTTTAGCTTCTTCTTAGCACACCTTAGATAGAATGATTTCAAGTTGTACTTTCTATCTTACATCAATGTGATATTTGATTCATAAAGGAAATAATGTAAAGGTATCAAGGATCAAGTATCAACCTCTTATGGAACATGGAAAACTTTACTATTGATACACTTATGCATACTTCAAAATATCCTCCACATGAGAGAGATGGCATTTATACAGTGTTTATCAATGTTATATAAAACATATAATGGTTATGACCATGGAGAAGACTAACACTATGAAAACATAAAAATGGAAGATCCATAAATCCTACCAAATATTACAACTAAAAGGCACAATTTTGTATGTAATATGACAAATAAAAATGATAATGAATTTGAAAATAAAGGGAAATCACAAACCAAACCTAGTGCTCCAATGAAAGATCAAATAAATACAATGGTAAAAGGAAGAAAAACTAAAGCAAGTTTGGGTAACTAATCCAAAGTTGAATATTGTTCCTCTTACCTAAAATGTTGTGAAGTGCCCTATATTACATATTGATTCAATCCCCTTTAATTCCCACATGATTGGAAAAGATGAATTTATTAGTGATTATTGGGATGAGGATGGTCTCTTTGTGGAAGAAGATTAATCAAATCTAACAAGTTGAGATCTTTTTTTGTATGGTTTTCCATGTTCTTATTCAATTTGTGGATGGTCGGGAAAGACACTTTTAGTGGTGCATGTTAACAAAAGTTTTAGGATTAAGGTATCGTTTACCTTGCAATCCTTTGTATAATTTATATATCTCCAACGGTCTTGGAAAGTGGCTTTGGATGCCTAAGATGGAATTAGAAATTATTTTGTAATTTAGATTCCCTGGGAATCTTGGCATTAGTTGTTATATACATTCATGCAGGAGGTAGAGTTGGTAGTGGAAATTATAGCTATTTTTAGTCAATTTTTCAACTTGGGCTTGATAATTGATTAGTGGAGCATCTTGAATGTTATTGGTGGGTCCCACATGAGTTGGGTGATGATTTTGGACTCCTACATTAGGACATCAACCATTATGGAGAAGTTAAAATTCAAAGATGTCATATATTATTGGTATGGAGGTTATTTTCTATATTCATGGCTTGTTGGGAGTTACATTTACTATTCTGGAAAGTGCCTCTTTATTTTGCATGTGGGAATTTTTATATTTTATGATGGTTTGATGTCACATTAATTTGGGGAAACATTGGTGGTATTCCTCTCCAATTTCTTCATAAATTGGGGACATGAGATAGTAGTTTTATGATGATATTGTTTTACAAGTACACAAGTGTTGACAAAATGTTGTCAAAGTGAAGAGAGTGTTAATGTGTGGTTGAGTGTTAATGTGTGGTTGTATCTTACATATGAAGATTAATACATACTTTTCCTCTTTCTTGTGTGGAATTTTTTGAAAGATTTTCTCCACATAAATCTTGTGTTAATGTGGTTCGCTAATTTATTTATCATTAATGATTTATATAATCACTCAAATAATCTTAATGGCAACCCTTGTTTAAAGAAACAAATTTTAGATTTTCATACATGTAGAAGTTATTCTTGTAGTAGTTTCACCTTGTTTTCAATGTTTGGTATTAGAGCTAATAGTTATGCATAGAGGAGGACACATTTCTATTAAGTGTTGAAAGTTTTTTGTAGTGGGAGATTTTGTATTTTGTAGTTTTATAAAGTTGAGGAAAGGATTGTACACCACGAATTCTACTTTCCATGTGGATATTAGGAATATCAATGATACCATATATAAGATATAAAAGTTGAAGATGGAAGATCTCCTTGAAGAAAGAGATTAACAGTTTCTTATTTCAAAATAAAAGAAGACATCAAATGTGTCTAATAAATATTGATTAAAACTAGACAAGAATGCATAAGGAACCATACGATTGTTCCTTGCAAATTTTTCCTCTCGAATATTTTCAAGGAGACTACTGTATACATTTCGTGGATGAGGATAAGTGATATCTATCAAACCAAAAGTCTCACTAACAATTTACATCTCAAAAGATGGTTATATTCATTGAAAATGAAAGATGGTGATTATATTACAAATCATTTGAATGTTTTAATTTTATTTTAAGTCAACTTGATTTTGTATATGTTACATTGGAAGAGGAAGACATATGCATCTTATTACTTTAATATTTTCTTGATACTTAGGAAAATCTAATCATTTCCATTAGTGGTAGTGGTATAGAGACAAAAGTGGAAAATCTTATTACTACTTCCCTTTCAAAGTAAATCAAAATAAAATCCACGAATGAAAGCTTGAAATATGATTTGCATGTACAAGGAAGTTATGAAGAAAATGAGGGCCTAAATGGGATAAGAAGAAGGATATATCCAAGTCCAAATGAGGTTCTTAAACCCCAAAGAAGAAGAGCGTAACGTGTTGGAACTATGGGAAAATGATACATGTGAACAAGGAATGTAGACACAAGAAAAATGTTTTAGGTTCCTGCATGAAAACGTCCTCTAATGATGGTGAGAAAGATGATTTATTTATTTATACTAAAACTATGAGTGATGATGCTTGGCTTATTGATTCAAGTTGCTCCTACCACATGACTCGTCGTAAGGAGTGATTTTCTACTTATACAACTTATGATGGAGAGGCTTTTGTTGGAGATAATAGTATCATGTAGATTGTTGGCAAGGGAGAGGTTTAGTTGTGTTTTAGTGATAGAAGGGTTAAAGCCCTTAATCATGTTTTGCATATTCAGGGTCATGTGAGAAATTTACTTTATGTATCCAAGTTAAATGATTCTAGTATGCATGTGACATTTGGAAATTCTAGTTTCAAGTAGGTAAGAGGGAACTTGGTGATTGTTAGAGGATCTTGAATTGGGACTCTATTTAGGCCAAATGTATCCACTTTTTTGTAATTCTTCCAATATAAATAAAATAAAAAATGCAAACAAGTTGTGTCACCAATGCTTGGGTCACATAAGTGAAAAAATTCTTAAGACCATTATGAATAAAAATTTGGTTGAAATTTTTTCCAGTTATTCTATTGGTAAAAATTATTTCAATGAGTATTGTGTGTTTAGAAAAATGGTATAGATCATCATTTTTTATTAGAAGTAATAGAGAAAAGAGATTATTAGAAATTCATTCAGATGTGTTTGGTCCATTAGATGTTGGTTCTATGGGTAAATATCAATATTATATTGCATTCTTTAATGATGTCTCTAGATACACCTATATTTATTTTATGCACTCTAAATTTGAAGTTTTCACTAAGTTTAAGGAATTTAAAACCTTAGTTGAAAAACAAATAGATTATAAGATAAGGGCATTCAAATTTAACAATAGTGGGGAATATTATTCCAAGGAATTTGATGAATTATAAAAGAATACAAGTATTTTTTGGAGAAATACAATGTCTTATACTCCCCAACAAAATGGGATAGTAGAAAGAATGAACCAAGCCTTAATGGAAAGAGCTAGATGTATGCTAAGTGGTATGTAGCTAGATTGGTGCTTTTGGACAAAGGTTGTAAGTACTACTTATTATTTTCTTAATCAATCTCTTTGTTCATCTCTTATCGATCTTTATGAAGTGTCAAAAATAAAAAAACCGTCAATTTCATATTGAAGGAAATTTGGTTTTGAGGCTTATGTTCATGTGCCCTAGGAAAAGTGATCTAAATTGGACCCAAAAGCTCATAAATGCATCTTTGTTGGTTATAGCAAGAATGTTATAAGTTATAAGCTTTGGAATCCTCTAACCTAAAAAAATATTTTTTAAAGATGTGATTTTTAGGGGTTTAGATCTTATTTGGGTGAAGAACAACCAAAAGAAAAAGGAAGAACAAAAATGTGCACTTTGAAACAAAATAGAAAACTAGGAAGATGCACATATGGAAGAACACTTAGATGGATCAAAATATGGAGAAGAACATAGTTTAGATGAGATTTTAGCCTATGATGTGCAAGATGACCACACAAAATAATAGGTAGATACCATTACTCCTACCTTGAGTAGTTCCACAAGACAACATAATCTAGTTGATAGGTATAGCCCACCAGATTTTTGTTGTGTATTTTCCTTGTTAAGTATTGACAATGAACTTAGATATTTTAGGAAACCTCTCTCTTTAGAGGATATCGAGTCTTGGATGTAGTCCATATAAGAGGAGATGATGGACTTGGATGGTTGTGATCACGACATGACCTAAGTAAGCTAGTCATGATCTATTTTTATCGTTGCCTAGGGTTTCATCTAGGGTTTTTTTTTTTGCCTTTTTCTTATTATAATGATTCATTATTGTATTCAATTCATTTAAGCAATTTCATAATGATTCATGTTTTTTGGTTCAATTGTCTCTTTGGCATCAATAGCAATTTCTTTGTTTTTTCTGTCTTTTTTTTATAAGTGTTTGATTGTAGGTGATCCTTGGGAGTTGTAGGATTGAAGAAACAACTTCAACATGGTATTAGAGCTCTAGATATATAATTATA
>VDFB02182766.1:0-21974 GCA_007258455.2 Sequoia sempervirens | reverse complement strand
ATATGTACATACAATCTTACATACATACATACATATGTATACATATACATACATTGATACATACACACATACACCGATACATATATACATACATAAATATACATAGACTGATGCATACATACATACATACATACATACATACATATACATACATTGATACATACATACATACATATAGGCATACATACATATCAACGTACATACATACATACAAGCATGCATACATACATACATACATACATACATACATACATACATACATGTCATACAAGCATCCATACATACAAACATACAAATATATATACAAACATTTAATAGACTAACATTTAACACAAAGCAAGACATAATGCGAGTGCTTTATACATACAAATATATATTCCTACATTTAATAGACTAGCATTTAACATAGAGCAAGACATAACGTGAGTGCATTATAACATGCTCACATTATGTCTTGCTAAGGAAAGTATAGAACAAATGCAAACAAACATGTCAAAACTATGAAATAACAAGAGTGCGTTATAACACGCTCACGTTATTTCTTGCTTTGGAAATCTCTAAGTCTTCGGCTTGGTATTTTCTTTGGAATACCAACCCAAAGGCTTGGAGTGCCTTTCCAACGTCCAAAGACATGTTTTTGCAAATTATACAATATTTCGCATAATCACGTTCATGCTAAGCATTAGGTTTGCACATGTTTCAAGGTTGAACAAATCAAACACCTAGGTAATGTTAGGCTCTCTCTTAGCTATCTAACAATGTAATTTTTTTCACATTTTTACAATGTTAAGCCTTTGATCTATAATTTCTTTTGTTTGTGTGTCTATTTTTTGGCAAAAGCCAGTGTTTGGTATTTTTTTCTTTATAAATTAACCGTTCATCGAAATTTCAAATAAATTACATTTTCAGAAAGTATACTCCATTCTACACATATAAAAAAAATTGGTTTTCCATTAGTTTTTAAAATTTATAGGGGTAGCATGGCCATAATTCTATTTTTCAAGAACTGTCCACTTTGAAAATTAGTAAAAAATAAAATATTCATTAAAAAATTATCTGAAAAATCAGGCATAAACTACATGTTAGTTAATTTCTCATTGAAGTGATTTTAAAAATCCAAAAAAAAAAGTTAACCTTTGGAGGGAGCCACAAAAGTCGCTATGTTATGTTTTTTTGATAAAAACAACACCAATTTCTGTGGCTCCCTCTTTTGAACCCCTTAATCTCAACCATTTTTTTTTTAAATTAGTAGTTTAGAAAGTAGACTCAGAGCATTGCGATCCTTTTTTTGTTGCATCTAAATTTTTTGAGTGTAACTATCCTCAATTTTACATCCACTTGGTCAGTATTTCCTGATTTTAGAAAAAAAGTGGCCACTTAAGACCCCTTTTTGGCTCCCCATCTTTTTGCACTTACCCATATGTAAAAACATAATTTGTAGCAAATTGAATCTAGTTTCTAAGCTACTAGACATTTTTTGGAAAAATAGTGAAAAATCTATTTGGTGAAAACTTGAAATTTCAATGCAGTAGTACTAAATTTTCAAAAAAAATTAACAAGTAGGTGTTTGTCCAACCACCCTAATGGGGAGAAAAAATAAATATATTTTTTCAAATCTTTCAATATAAGTAGATGACACATGCCTAGATGTGACACATATTTTTTTGTAATTTTTTGGCAAGTAAATATGTAGTTATCAATTTTCTAGTAGGAATTATTAGAAATAAATTAAAAACCATTTGTTTGACCACCCTAACTTGGTCAAAAAATTATGATTTTTTTTTTTTGTTTAACTATAATTTGTGAAGCATAGCGTGTGATGTGTCTTTCAGATTCAAAAAATGTTTAAACGTTTAAAAATTATAGACGTTTTTCAATCAACCTATCAATTAGGACTTTACACATAGTGCATGTAGAAAATCAATAATAATTACCTATTAAATTCAAAATAAATCATATCTTATATTGACCTAGAATGTTGTCAATTTGCTGAACAAACCCTTTTCATTTCATCAAAATTGGATTAAAAAAAGCTGTTAGCATGAAGCCTGTGAAGTTCAAAAAGCTCTTGCAACCCTTGTAAACATGATGGGGATGTTGATTTTTCAGATTGGTCACCCCCAAGCCAAATACCGAAGCAATACCAAAGTAAAACATATATCTATTAATATCAGATATCCGATAGAAACAAATATCCATTTATTAAAACCAAAAATATAAATATTTTTTTATACTAGTATATATAATATATTAATATATATATATATACATATATAATATAATATAATATTATACATAATAATATGATATATAATATTAATATATTATATATAATATAATATCATAAAATATATAATATTAATATATTATATATAATATAATATCATAAAATATATAATATTAATATATTATATATAATATAATATCATAATATATATAATATTAATATTAATATTTATAGTATTTATATTAATATATTATATATATAATATTAAATTATGTATATATTAATATATTAAATTGTGTATGATGTTGAAAATGAAAACCTTGAATTAACAAATGGGAATGAACCTACATTCAACATCATTCCAATAGAGATTTTTCAAAATGAAAACAAAATGCAAAATTGAAATTCTAATTCTAAGAAATCAAAGCAAATGCATTCAAAAGGAAAGATAACTCTATTATTTTCCTATCTACAAGATGTTGTCTTTGCTCTCAGATTTTTGCAACAAAAGCACAAGAGGCTATGTAGAATGGATTTGAAAATTATGAAATTGGAGTTTCGCAATCTAAATGTGTATGCTTTTTGGTGAGAAGAAGGGGATTTTCATAGATGAATTCACGGGGTGAATCCAAGTTACAGGAGAGGTGTGGGATAAAAAGTGAGATGGAGAAATGCATATTGAAATTGATTGAAATGAGAGATAAATGAGGGGTGATTTATGACATAATATATGTTTAGAAGCTTAGAATAAAGTGCATTTTTGAATTAATGGATGAATGATTTAATGAAAATGGATTAAATAATTAAATGATTTTATGAATTTAAATTATTTAATAAAATATGTGAATGGATAAAGGTTTATGTATGAATGCAAATGATATTTTAATGATTGATGCAAATGGATAAATAATTGATTAATGATTGATACGAAATTATGCAAATGGATAATGGTTATGAATAAATGCTTATAATATGGATAAATGGTTATAATATTTTAATGGTTCTATGATTATGGAGATATGATTATGCCGATGATCAAATGAAATATGCAATAGATAAAAATGATTATAAGGACATTTTTATGCATCTACATTTTCCCCTCTTTGATACAATGCAACCCGTTGCATTGTTTCAAAGAAAAAGATATGCCCCAGTGTAAGGAAGAATGATGAAGAGGTAGAGGTATGCCCCATCAAGAGGACATGCGGGTTCAAAGAACAAAAGTGTGCTATTGAAATGGATGAGAGGACTAGAAGATGAAGGAAAAAAATGATAGAGGAAAATAGATAAGGATGATGAAGGAAATGGATGATGGAAGAAATGATAGATGAAAATGAGATATGAAGGAAAATGAATGTGATGAAGCCTCTTGTGCATGTCATAGTGCTTTATCATCACAGAGCGGTAAAATATTACAAATGGGAAAAAAACACCATGGTATGACATAGAACAAGGTGTGCAAGGTCATCCATCTATAAAATAGACAGTCACAGACAAGGAATGCCGTAACTCATACTTAAGGAAAAATTTCCCTAGTCTTTTTGTCAAGACAAACCATAGACAACATTCAAATAAAAGACGAGTCATGAGACATCACTCCTCTAAATCCTTCGTGGGACATCCTTGAGGTGGCTAGTAACATGACCAAAGAAAATCCAAAAGATAAGAAAAAATAGAACAAGGTCAACAATCATTCAAATTGTTTGCCAATAAGTGTTTTCCAGTGTGTTTAGGGATGAAGTGAGTGACGGGTAGACTATTTTGACAATGCCTAGCTTCAGGAAAAGAAATATGTTGTAGAAGACATCAAGTCTAGTTTCGATCATGCAACTACCTATATAAGGGAAATGACATAGTGTGAAAGTGAAAAGGTCTAGTTTCAGGAAGGAAACATCCTATATAAGACCATTGGTTGGGATCAATTTGACTGGTTTGATTGATTTGACAAATGACCGATTTGACTTGGAGACTTGTTGGCTTGTGTGTCTTGTTGATTCAAGATTTGTGTTTGAAGTTCAGAAGATTGTGTCGTGTTTGAGTTGACAACACGTTTGATTTATTTTGAATGACCCAATGAACCCTAAAATACTGACCTAGGGGGCCTCAGGGGCTCATTGACAGATGGCCTTGCCTATGTAGCAATGTGCAGAGACCTCGTAGTTTGACATGACCCTTGACTTTGTTTCAATAACAAAGGACCGAATCATGATTTTATTTGACAACACCTAAAGACTGACCTAATGCCTTAGGAGAACATCAACAGATGGCCTTGCCTACGTCCAATCGTAGAGGCAACGCAGTTCGAGAATGACAAAGACTGACATGACTAACTTTGACTTTGATTTTGGGATATTTTGAAAGTTATCTGAATGTTTTTGGGTTTTGACATGTTCTTTTTTTTTGGATTTTGAAGTTTTATGTTTTTTTTGTCTTTTTTGAATGTTTTGATTTTTTTGTGTTTTTTTGAATGTTTTTTTTTTTTTGTGTTTTTGAATGTTTTGATTTTTTTGTCTTTTTTTGGATTTTTGAATGTTTTATGAGGATCGTGACAAATGCATGTGAATGATGCCTACAAGCCAACGATGAAGCATGCAGAAGAATCCAAGGACAAACATGATCTTGCCCCTAGTCAAGCTGAATACCATTTGACAGGTGATGATGATGATGACGACATTGTTTGACGTGGGAAGGACACATCCTGAAATAACATGAGGATGGCGATAATGTGACTAAAGGATTGAGCTCTACAACAAGGCTAGGAACAAAGCCAAAGAATATTTTGGATGATGTACGAGGTTGCATAGAAACATTGTATGGATTAGGCTTATTGCATTTGGTATGACTTGGTTAGGACTAAATGGGATGATGGAGGGATATTGGATAAATAGATTAGAATCCTTAAACCAATGACAAGGGAAAGCCAAGTCCAACAATAGGTATGAAAGGATAATGGATTGATTTTGGTAAAATATAGGAGACATGGGGATTATTAGATGGTAGAATAAGCATATGATCTACAAGGACTACGTCACATAGGAATAATTTGTTTTCTCTGAGGTATAGGTTTGGAAAATGCTATGAAGGATATGACATGATATTTCATGGATAGTGTACGACCAAAGGATAGACATGTCAAGAGTTTTTTCAAAGCATGATTTATGTTTGTATCCCAATCCTTATCAAGATCAAAGTAGGTGGGAAAATGGATAGAAATGATAGGGATTAAATGGATAGATGGAAATGTCATAAGAAGTGTTATGTGAAGGGTATGGGAGATGAGACAACTTTCCCCCAAGTGTAATGGTCCACATAGATAATTTCTTTTACACATGATGCCTTTTTTCCAAGTTTTCATCATGATACTTATCCAAAGCACCATAAAAATGGTTTTCACTATTGGACAAAAAATTTCTATTTACTTTTTTTTTTAAAAATTTTCTTGATTTTTTTTTTTTAATATATATATTTTTGATATTTTTGGATGGCCTTGCTATTTTAGCTAATCACTGAATGTTCTAAATCCATTGATGGTGTTGATGTAGAGACTGGGGCCATGATATGCCAATAATGAGCTTTATGAAGTAGTTACCTTGTTAGGAACATAGCACTTGCATATAATTGATCGATGTCATTGTGATCCTTGTTGATACTAGAGTTTTCCTTATCAGAATACACACATTATGATAGAGTTCCATGGGAGTCCTTATGATAAAGATTTGCTACCAAGATGCGATGGATTTGTGACGTAGGATTTTTAGACTTTAGGTGAGAGGTAGGATTATGACGGATGATGATAGATGTGTTTGGAAATTTAGATGTAGGAATTTTCATTCGCCAAACTTGGGGTGATGGATGATGGAGTTTGGATTTAAGATAGTTTTTGGAACCAACACTTTTATATGCCTTGCTTGATGACCATTTTGAAGGAGGTGGACATTTATTATATGTGGGAGTCCTCTTTTCTTGTCGTTGTACATTTTGATTGACTTTTGGATTTGGAATATTTTCTTTGCTTGATCCATTTTTCTTTGGGATCCATTTTAACTTCAGTTGTCCACTTGGATTTTTTTTTGGCTCAATGGTATTTGATTTTTGACTTTGAACTTTGGATTTGTAATAATTTTATTTTTGTTGGTTCCAAATGGAAGGTTTAAAAGATATTGGGAATGATGGTTTATGGTATGGATGGAAGGAGTTTTGGCAACAACCTTATGGAAAGAACTACTCATGGCCTCCATTTTGATGTTTGTATAAGATAAAGTTGCACCCAATATTGAGGAAGTAACACTAACATCATTAGATTTTCTGATTAAAGAATAGCCAAGAGCTTGATGTCTAGAATTTTCCTGAAACTGTATTGGTTCTAGAATTCCTTTCTCGTGTAGGCCTAGTCCTTTTCCTTGATACCACATGCTTTGAAATATTCTGTTTGTGATGGGGTATTTTTTGTTTTGAAAACAAGATGCTAGCCCATCATTGTGTATGTGGAAAATGTTACTTGGAATCTTCTCCTTTGTAAGAAAGCCTGATTTTTTAAAAGTGGATGATGCTAGTTGATAGGATGTCTTAGCTTCATTGATATGTGGGATAGCTTTTTGATTGATATATTTGGTTTGATTTTGTGAAACATTGGATTTTGACGGTTCAAAAGATATTGGTGCTTCCAAGTCAATGTAGAAACCTTCCTTATGGTCATTATCATAGAGTCCAGTGAATTCAACTATAGCTTGATCATTTGCAAATATGTCTAGAGTAGGAGACTCTTGTTCTAGAGGAAGATCATCTATGTGTCCCATGGAGGAAAGTGTCTCATTTTGGGAAATCGATGTGTTTGGAGTTTGGATATAATCAACCTCAAATTTTTGATCATAAGTGGCATAAAGGTCGATGAGCGGATCATTTTGGATTCCTTGATCGGGTATGTGTAGGATCATGATGGGCCAAAAAGTGGCGATATGATGGTTATGTGTATGGTATATGGCTGACGACTTTTTTTTACCCAAAATTGATGAAATGAAAAGGGTTTTTAAAGGAGATTCTCAGCTTTCCACCAATATAAATTATGCTTTACTTTGAATTTAATAAATAATTATTATTCATTTTCTATTTGAATTACGACTAAAGTCTTGATTGATAGGTTGATTGATAAACATCTATAACTTTCAAATAGTATCACATTTTTGAATTTGAAACTTGTGTCACATTATATGCTTCACATATTATAGGATTAATTTTTTTTTGAATTTCATGAAGTTTTGACCAAGTTAAGGTGGTCGACATATGAGTTTTTATATTTTTAAAAATTTTTAATAAAAAATTCATAATTAATTATTTACTTGGAAAAAATTACAAAAATATGCATCACATTGGGACATGAGTCCTCTACTTATATCTAAAATCTTGTAAAAAATATTATCATTTTATTGTGGTTAGGGTGGTTAGACAAACACCTACTTCTTATTTTTCCTTGAAATTTAAGTACTACGCATTAAAATTTTAAATTTTCACCAAATAGATTTAAAAATTAAAATAAACCTAGTAGTTTATAAACTACACTCAATTTTCTATAGATTCTATTCTTACATAATTTTGAAATAATATAGATAAATTATTCAAATTTTTACGTCAAGTTGCCTAACTGTAATTTTTCTAAATTTTTCCCCACTTAAGGGACTGTTTTTTCCATGACAGTCCTACACATACCCAATCAATGATAGTGTCTTGGTCAAAGATGGGTTTGTCTTGGATGAAATGATTGAGAATGAGATCTTGATCAAGTATAGGTGTATTTTGGATGCGATGATTATCTAGAAGGATTTATTGAATGGAATTAAGTATGGGGTCATGTGATTGACTACTTCAATCTTGACATGAATGTGAAGTTATGATGTCATGCTTTGAGTTATCCTCTTGAAATATATCCTCAAGTGTAGGAAATGGAATGTGTTTTTGGAGACCATGACCAAATTGTTTTTTCATGAATAAATGTAGGTTGGGATGGAGTGAATAGGAATGGATAAGTGGATGATGGACTAGGATAGGATGTGGTGTCTTGGAATGTATTAGTTAATAATGGACTAGAATAGGACATGGAGGCTTGGAAGGGATTAGTGGAAAGTTGGTTTCCCTTGTCAAGGTTAGGATAAGGGTGATTAATTGAAGTTTGTTGTGGATTAATGACATGGATTATGCTAAGGGACTCTTGATAGTGAGGGTATATGGATGTAGGACTAGAGTTTATGAGTTGTTGGTAAGAAGGGTATGTGGGTAGTTGACCATGGGTTGAGGTTGATTGGTATTTGGATTGGATGAATTGTCTTTTGAAGTCTATGGCTTGTTGGGCTTGACCATTGCAGATTAATTGGTATTCAATTTGACTAGCAAACATATCAAGGTGAAGAGAGGACATGGTGGTGGATGGTATGAAGCCTAAGAGATGCCAATGCAATGGTATGACTTAAGCCTAAGGTATGCAACCTAAACTATGTTTTTGGATTTTTTTGAAATAAGGTATGCCTAAATGTAATGCAACTATTTTTTTTCGATTATTTTGAATATATAGGGATACCTAATAACGATGCCTAGATTAAGAGTCAAGGTGACGATAGTCTATGCCTAAATTATGCAAAGCATGGAATAAAGGGATCAAATAGTATGACCTAGTATGAAGGGTAAAACCTAAGATATGGTTGCTAATCAAAATAAGATAAGTATAACAACTAATTTGAATATCAATGACCTTGGGTAAAGTAAAGACTGATAAGATGTATTGTCAAGGTGGTCTCAAACTGAATTGATGAGTTGAGGAACCAACTTAAATGATGAGGACTAGGGTGAATGTTGTCTGAAAGATAAGGTCAAGAGAATACAAATTTGAAGCTATGGTCTAGTCTAAGTTTGATGAAATTCCTAATCAAGAGGTTTATGCAAGCTAAAAGGATGACCTAAAGTTTAATCTATGGGGAATGTCTAATGAAAAAAAAAAGATGAGCTAATGAGCAAGTTATTGGTCTATCAAGCTTGTTTTGGGTATGTAGGCCTAGTTTACTTCAAGGTTTGAATGTCATAAGTTTCAGGTGTGGTGTTTTTTTTAGATTTTTTTTGAACACACACACGACACAATAGATAGAATATTTTTGAGTTTGTTTTTGGTTGTGAATTTTGTTTGATTGTTGCAAGAAAAACACAAGTCTTAGGATGGTAGAGACAATATTTGCTCGGTTCCCACTTGGATTTCTCTAGCCATGCCTATTCAGAGTAGATAGCTTAGGATTTTCATGACACTGGCTCCCCCTTAAATGGCACTCACTTCTCGGGTACACCAAACTCTGAACTCCCTGAAGAGGAATTTGATATCTCTACTTTGAATCACAAAAGTGTGGGACAACTTCAAACGTTCGACCTCTTGCACTAGCAAATAGAAGGATTTTGGATTTCTACACAAAGGTTTCTAGTAAGGGCATCTAGTTCAGGGGATACTATGATAAAATCCATCGAGAGGTCTCCCAACCCTTAGAATAAGGGATTTTTGCATCATAAAGATACTAGGGGAGAGCTATCATGTACCACATCCCGTTGATCACAATTTTCATCATAACCACACATTTATATAGCAGTTTAGAAGAACTTGGCTTTAGCCCGTTACTATTTGGGTTGTTCCTGAAATGAAGGATTTTGGTACTCAAATCCTTTCTCTTTTAGGGTTTTTCATCTAAAAGGAGAAAGATGGACCAAAATGCAAAAATGTTTCAATCAAGATTAATGTAAGGATGGATGGGATATTGATGTGAAGTGTGTGTGGATGTGTTTGAATGCCTACAAATGCAAATAAGTGAATGTAAACTAATCTAATGCAAGATGCTGGAAAATACAATGTTGATTGCAAATATGACTTAGAAACCTAAACAAATGAAAACAAAAATTGATGAGATTGATCGGAGTGCACCTGGAGGAAGATTACTGTTGCTGGAAGGTTCTAGAATGTCCCAAAAATAAATACTAATGGCCACTAGGATTGATTCTCCATGCATGACGAATCAATCCTTCTTCTGATGAAAATTCCTAGGAACAGGTTTCTGACTATCGGGAGCTAAATTTTGAAAAAAATCACTTTTCAAGTCTAGAAATGGGACTCATTCGCCATGGATGGTGAATTAGTCCACCTACAAGAATAAAAAAGTTTAGGATTTGATTATGTGGATCTAGATCTGCAATTGTGCTTCCTTCAGGTGTCCGCTTCTGAAATTGTCAAATTCAGGTTTGAAAGTGATTTTTTTTTTGATATTTTGACTTGAATGATGAATGGATGACTTGAATGATTTTTCAACTTGATCCTCAATTATTTCCAAGCTTCCAAGATACCTAAATCTACAAACAAACAAGAAGAAAAGAAGAAGTGTTGATTGTTAGGGCATGGGGGTTTGCCTTGGTCAAACCCTGTTTAGGTAATTAAACCAAAATGATGAAAGAAAGTAATGAAACATGCAATGAAGAAATATATTACCTTTCCATGATGATATATCTTGAAAGTATACAACATAACATGTATAATCTTGCCTTGAATATCTTAGGAAGCTAAATTGATGACTTGCAATGTGAAAACCCTAAGTTGCTTGATGAGATAGAAAATAGATGATGAATGATGTGAATAATGTATGTGTGTGAGATGTAAGATGTAAAATGAGGAGAAAAAAACCTATTTATACACACTTGTGCCTTAGTATCCCGTTAATACCTTGAGATCATAGGTCGACATGAAGCAAAATTAAAATCAAATTTCACTTTTTTCCCGCTCAAAGGTCAAAATTTGAGCCAAATGGGACTCATTCACCACACATGGTGAATGGGTCCCACTTGGATGGGATTGATTCACCATGCATGGCGAATGGGTCCCACAGGGGCCAATTTGACAACTTAGATTCCAAGAGATTAGGAATAAGGTCTAAAATGCCATCTTGTTGGGTATTTGATCAATTTGAACCTCAAGATGCACAATATGGGTTAAGATGGTCATATTAATGATGATGTAAATGTCAATTAGGGCTTGGGACACATAAATCAATGTGAAAGTGTGATTAAATACACTTTACAACACTAAAATGAGGTCCACATAGCCTAGGAAGGCACAAAAATCAATGTGAATGTGCAAGACATATTACAACACTAATTTAACATTAAGTGTATTTTAGAAACCTTCTAGATTGATGTAACAATGTTATTAAGCACATTTTATAATGTTGAATTAGGGAAAAATAGGTTAATTAAGTCTAGAACAGAGTGAAAGTCCTTTACAACAGTTTACAACACCTTTACAGGACGTCGTTAAAAGCATGTTATTCTATTTGTAAGGGTCCAAGACCTAGTGTGGACATATAAAATGCCTCACAACACTAGATTAAGACCTCATTAAGTCCATTTTATCATGAATTAATCCCATGTCAAGCAAAGGGTCCTTTTTTCTGTGACACATTTAGCGCCCACTTTAGTGAGAGGATGAACTTGCTTCAAACTCACACTAAAGTAGAAATTCAAGAAAGATCCTCATGTATAGATGCAAATTAAAAGGAATGATAAAGATCAAAGGAGATGGCCAATCCCCTAGGATACAAGATCCTAAATCAAGTCCCCAAGATACAAAATCATGCAATGGAAAGATAGAGAAAGAAAGACAGATGTACTCACTCTAGGGCCACATAACTTCAGGTTGTCTATAGGGTGAGAAGGCCACAACATACTCACTCTGGGGCCATGAAACTTCTGGCTGTCTAGAGGGTGATAAATACCAAAAGGTAAGATACATACGTTAGTTGGTATGCACTCACAAAACACAAAAGTGGCTATGGGGAAAAGTCATGCTGCTAGGTGGGCTTCCCACTCAACCATATCAAAGTTATACCTCCTGATAAATTTAATAAGGTGCCACAAAGAAAATGTCATGAACAAAAAGAAAAAGTACCATAATCATGCAAGCTGCATTATGCATGGTGGCAAAAAGGTAAAAATGTAAAAATGCAAGAAGTGTAAAATGTAAAGGATGTTCAAAGGAGTCTTGTTCAGTTCATGCATGGTCAGTCACTTAGGGAAAATTGTGTCTAATGTCTCCAAGAGAGGACCAATCAAAGAATAGTATATTCGCAACTTAGGGGATGCAGTGTGTCACATCAAGCCACCAAGAGGAATGTAATATACTGAGATAGGACATTACACCCAATATCATCCACAAAGTGACAAACACATCAAATAAATGACAAGGATACACTAGGAACCACAAATGCAAATGAATTATGGTATTGTATTCCCCCCACTTTATAGGAATTGCTAACACTAGTACTATGAGCAATTGCTTTAAAGTAGAAGAGAAGATGAGATCTTATTCGAAAATCCCTATGCCAAGTCATATGTTTTCAATAAGTTGCATCATGAACAAAGAGATTATGTCACAAGTGAGTCAATATTAAGACATGTCATCCACATCTCAAGATTGCTCTTATTTTTTCATGAAAAGTTAATGACTAGCCAAAGGAGGCGACAACAAGTGACATACGAGGACAAGGCTAGAAAACCCCTTGCCCCACTTAGTGCAGGACAAAGGTGGGACGAAATTGTTGATGAGATGCATGCTAGAATGAAAATCAATGGAAATTGGAGGAACTAGGTGCCCCCACATAGGGAAGCATTCCAAACTCCCAATTTTTTTGGATTTTACTACTCAAAGCTTTGCATTCATTAGTGTAATGTCAACAAACTCTATGATAGGCGCAAAATAAGTCTTTTCATAACATTTCTTTTGAGTTATTGGAGGGAGGGTGATCAAGTGATCTTAGAGGAGTCTTGACAAGATACACTCTTGATCAATGGGAGAAGGTGGTCTTGGTCTTGTGGTTTGTTTCAAATATACATCTTTCTTAGTAGTAGATGTCATACTTACACAAGTTTCTCAAGATTGTGAGATTTTATTCTTCCCATTATAGGAGGATACAAAATCTAACGAATTCAAATCATGAACATTTTGTGAGAAGACATTGACTTTAAGCAAAGGTGTAGTTGTAGGTGTGTGTTGTATGTTTGGTAAATGATGATTTTCAAGACCATTAGTTACTAAGGATGATTTAGGAGTGTGTTGTGTGGAGTTGTTGATGTTGAGTGAGGTTTTGGCGATCTTGATCATACGCCAATAGCCAAGACCATGAGTCGTTTGTTGTGTGTTAAGCTATATAGGGTTGCGAATACCTTTTTCTTGAGCACCACATCCTTTTCCATGATATCCTTGTTGTTTAATGAGTTCATACCCTTTTCCATAATTTGTTTCATGGCTTTGGAATTGGGGAGTTTTTCATTATTGTGTTTGTCAAGGGTTATTGTGTAGTTTTCTTTGTTTTCTAAAGTGTTTGAGGTGGGTTCTTTTGAAGGGTCATCTGAATTTTGAAGGGTCATCTCACCTATCTTTTGTGTGACTATGTATTTTCCCATAAATGATGGTGTGAAGTCTAAGGATCCCTAATCGTCATTGAATAATTTAGATGGTGATCCCTCATCATTGTGTTCAATTTCAAGAAGATCTATGTTGGATGTTGGAATCAATATTTTCAAAGGACTTGTAGCTCCTTTTTCAAGGTGTAAGCAACTTTCAGGCTCGGGATCTGCTTCAAGTTGATAAATGTTATTTTTATAGACATATTTCATTATACGATAAAGGGTTGAAGGCACTGCATTCATCTCATGAATCCATGGTCTACCTAAAAGAGGATTGTACAAAAGATCATAAGGCATGACATGAATAGGAGTTTGCAAAGTAACCACCCCAACCGTAATAGGCATTGAAGTGATTACACCAAGCTATTGATTTGTTGTATTATCAAATCCTCAAATAGAGACAAAATCAAGTATTATTTGTGACCTGTCAACATGTAAGTGATCACAAAGACTCACACTACACACATTAAGGGAAAAACCATTATCTATGAGAGTGCATTTGATGCTTGTGTGATTGAATTGAAAAATTATCATAAAGGCATCATGTTGTTTATGCAATTCCAAAGGAGGGAGCTCATGTTGATGGAAGGTAATGTCAAGGTTCTTTTTGTGGATGAGAGTTGCCACATCATTTGGAGTGGTACCAGGATAAATTGTGATTTGTTTTAAGGATGTTTGAAGAATGTTGTTGTAATTTGGTGAGTTTTGAAGTAAATCCCAAAGGGAAATCTTTGCAGGAGTATTCTTTAATTGTTCAACAAGATCATAGTCCTTTGTGTGTGGGCTATAGTGAAGAGCACTAGGCAGATTGGGTAAAGGTAAAGAGGGTGGGATTGATTGTGTTGGTTGCAAATTATTTTGAGTATTATATATATGAGAAACAATATTATAACTCGGTTGCTGCGATACATTAGTTTGAGGTGGGTGGAGGGTGTAATGAGTTTTATTGGAATGATGAAGTAGATGCGAAGGTGGGTAAAGTGTGTAGTGACGTTTATTGGAATGATGAAGTTTATGCGAGGGTGGGTAAAGGGTATAGTGAGGTTGAATATTGTTAACATCTTGTAACAAGTGAGAGTCTTCATTGTCTTCGAAGGGTATGTTATCTTTGTCTTGGGTCATAATATCCTCCCTAGATGGAGAGTTCTTAGGAGAAAAACAAACCACATGTTCATGACAATTAAGGTTTGGTTCATCCAAAATAACTTTGTCACAACCAAGGGAGTTATGGATGGTTGAATGTGTTTGATTAGGGGAAGATTTTATGTAATCATTCGGTGTTTGTAATGTCTCATTCTCTTGTTCCATATTATCTACCCTAATAGGAGAGCTTGTAATATGGTTATTTAAGGGTGAAATGATAAAGTAGCTTCATCACAAGTGGGAGAGACAACAAGAGAAGAAAAATCATTACATTCCTATTTTTCAATGATTGGATCCTTTTGATTAAGTATTTATTCTTGGATGGGGGAAAAATTAGGAAAGGGAGCAAGAAGATTCTTATGGTTATCTATGATTACCTCCCTTTGTCCAATAATGTCTTCTAAAAGAGAGGAAGAAAAATAAAGAGGATTTTCATAGGTCTTAAAGATTTGAGCATCTAATGTCAACATATCCTCCTCACAAATAATGTGATTGTCATGATTACTCACAAAAACATTCTCACAAATAGGGGAGGAATTGGGAGATGAATCGATGGTCTCATCATCATGTTGTATTGTGTGGCCATCATGATTACTTAGTGTGATGTCCTCTTCTTTAGTAATGAAATGTTTAATAGGATAGGTAAGAGGAGAGAAACAACTTAGATTGTCACAAAACTCATCAAGTGGTTCTTCTAGCACTAAAATATCTGCTTCACAAGAGTGAGAGATAATAGGAGAAGAAAAAATGTAAGTGTTATGATTATCCAAGGTTTCTTTCACTAAACTAACCTCATCCACAAAAGAGGAACTAGGAGAGGGATCTATGATGAACAAAAAGAGAGGGAAAGGACCTCATATTTGTATGATTTTAACAAAAAATGCTTACGACATGCAATAATATCTAAAATGAGAACATGCAAGATGAGAACTATAGAATTTTGTAATGAAAACATGGTGGAATGATTAATCTAAAATATTGAAATGTAACAATGCAAAAGCAAAGATGCAAATAAAGAATAATGTTTCAGATTTCAAAGGTGACAATTGGTTGATTATGAGATGTAACAAGATGAGAATGGAAACTTGAAAGTGTAACCATGCATGAAATGAGCTAATTAAGGCTAGATTTTATGAAATGCATGCTATAGAAATGTAACTGACTAATATATACAAGTTAAGGCACCAAATAGAAGCCTAAAAAATAAATTTCTGAGTTTTGTACAATGTTGTTTCAGGGGTCAGAAGGGACTGATTCACCTAGGGTGGTGAATGAGTCCCAATATGGGATTTTTTCAAAAAAATTCAAAATTTTTGACTGATTTTTATTCTTTATAAATGCTATTATGCATACCTAATTGAAAAATGCATAATTTTAGAGAATAGAAAGGAATTTAGATGCCAACAATGAAACCTAAAGGCACCTTTTATGAATGCAAAATTTAACACCTAGCATGCAAATGAATTATTCAAACCCTAATGCAAGCTAGACCTATGATGATGAAGGACTCTAGATTAGAAAAGAGAAGTATTCAAAATGCAGGTTCACCAAAATGAAACGAAGGATTTTGGTACTCAAATCTTTCCTTTCTCTTTTAGGGGTTTTCACCTAAAAGGGGAAAGATGGACCAAAATGCACAATGTTTCAATCAAGATTAATGTAAGGATGGATGGGATATTGATGTGAAGTGTCTATGGATGTGTTTGAATGCTTACAAATTCAAATAAGTAAATGTAAACTAATCTAATGCAAGATGTTGGAAAGCACAATGTTGATTGCAAATATGAACTAGAAACCTAAACAAATGAAAACAAATATTGATGAGACTGATCATAGTGCACCTGGAGACAAATTATTGTTGTTGGAAGGTTTTGGAATGTCCCAAAAATCACTGCTAATGGCCACTGCGACTGATTCACCATGCATGGTGAATCAATCCTGCTTCTGATGAAAAGTCCTAGGAAAAGGTTTCTGACTGCTGGGAGCTGAATTATGACAAAATAATTTTTTAGGTCTATAGATGGGACTCATTCTCCATGGATGGAAAATTAGTCCACCTACAGGAATCAAAAAATTCATGAGTTTATTCTATGGAGCTAGATCTACACTTCTGCTTCCTTCAGGTGTCCGCTTCTGAAATTGTTGGATTCGGGTTTGAAAGTGACTTTTTGTTGATATTTTGAATTGAATGATGAATGGATGACTTGAATGAATTTTCAACTTGATCCTCAATTATTTCCAACCTTCCAAGATACCTAAATCTAAATACAAATAAGAACAAAAGAAGAAATGTTGATTGTTAGGGCATGGGAGTTTGCCTTGGTCAAACCCTGTTTAGGTAATTAAACCAAAATGATGAAAGAAAGTAATGAAACATGAAATTATGGAATATATTACCTTCCATGATGATAGATCTTGAAATTCTACAACATAACATGTATAATCTTCCCTTTAATGTCTTAGGAAGCTAAATTGATGACTTGCAATGTGAAAACCCTAAGTTGCTTGATGAGATAGAAGATAAATGATGAATGATGTGAAGAATGTATGTGTGTGAGATTTAAGATGAAAAATGAGGAGAAAAACACCTATTTATACAAACTTTTGCCTTATTATCCCGTTAATACCTCATCATAGGCCGACATGAAGCAAAATTAAACTCAAATTTCAAATTTTTCCTGCTCAAAGGTCAAAATTTGAGCCAAATGGGACTCATTCACCACACATGGAAAATCGGTCCCACCTGAATGGGACTGATTCACCATGCATGGTGAATGGGTCCCATAGGGGCCAACTTTACAACTTAGATGTCAAGAGATTAGGAAATAAGGTCTAAAATGCCATCTTGTCAGGTATTTGATCAATTTGAACCTTCAGATGCACAATATGGGTTAAGATGGTACTATTAATGATTATGTAACTGTCAAATATGGCTTGGGACACATAAATCAATGTGAAAGTGTGATTAAATACACTTTACAACACTAAAATGAGGTCCACATAGCCTAGGAAGGCACAAAAATCAATGTGAATGTGCAAGACACATTACAACACTAATTTAACATTAAGTTTATTTTAGAAACATTCTAGATTGATTTAATAATATTATTAAACACATTTTATAATGTTGAATTAGGGAGAAATATGTTAATTAAGTCTAGAAAAGCGTGAAAGTCCTTTGCAAGACATTACAACACCTTTACAAGACATCATTAAAACATGAACATATTCTATTTGCAAGGGTCCAAGACCTAGTTTGGACACATAAAATGCCTCACAACACTAGATTAAGACCTCATTAAGTCCATTTATTATGAATTATTCCCATGTCAAGCAAAGGGTCCTTTTTTCTACAACATAGTTCCCACCTTGCAAAACGGGGTGGCAGGCTCTATAAGGGATAAACATAGAAATAGATGGGTCTAGCGTCTGATCATTGAGTTTGCACAAGGTGAGAGCATACAACTACCATCTTATAAGCACAAAAAAAATGGTGTATTAACCCCCTAGTTAAAATCTATGTGAAAGAAGACAATTATTCTTTTTAAGTATCAATTGAAGTGTTTGCTATACTAAAAGACAATCGGTTTTAAAAATCAATTCTTCAAGAAATGTCTTGCACCAAATGTAATTAATAGTTTCAGTCCTCCATTCTTCAAAAAATGTGTGTTTATGTTTTCATTTTCCAAGTCTCTAACATGCGAACCTACACAAAAGCCAAGTAAGCAAAATTAGCCCCGAAATTAAACTAAACTAAGAAGAAAATTAAAATTATCCTAGAATCTAATTAATGTAAATCAAAAGTTTAAATCTAAACTAAAACTTAAATCTAAATTAAAAGTTAAAATCTAAATGTAAATTAGAATTAATTCTAAACTAAATTAATCCTAAAGTAAATTAAATCTAAATTAAATTTAAACTAAAAAATAAGCCAAAAGTTAAATCTAAATTAAAAGTTAAAATCTAAATCTAAATTAGAATTAATTCTAAACTAAATTAATCCTAAAGTAAATTAAATCTAAATTAAATTTAAAATAAAAATTTATTCTACCTTCTAAATTTAAAACTAAATCTGAATTAAAAATTAAAACTAAATCTAAATCAAAAATTAAATTAAATCTAAATTAAAAATTAGATTAAATCTACATTCTAAATTAAATCTAAATTAAAAACTAAATCTGAATTAAAAATTAAAACTAAATCTAAATTAAAAATTAAATCTACATTCTAAATTAAGTCTAAATTGGAAATCAAATCTAAATTAAAAAGTTAAATCTAAATTAGAAATTAGATGTAAATTAAAAGCTAAAAGCTAAATTTAAAAACTAAAATCCAAATCTAATTCTCAAAGGCTAAATATAAATTAGAAATTAAAAGCTAAATCAAAATTAAAAGTTAAAAACTAAATCTAATTAAAAGTTTAAAACTAAATCTAATTAAAAGTTTAAAACTAAATCTAATTAAAATTTAAAAGCTAAATTAAAATTTAAATCAATTTAAATCTAAAAGGTTAAATCTAAATTAAAGTTAAAAGTTAAAGTAAAAATTAAAAAGTTAAATTAAAAGTTAAAAACTAAATTAAAATTAATTCTAAAATTAGATCTAAACTAAAAGGAAACTTAATGTAAAATATGAAATCATATGTTGATTGGAGAATGAAATGCACAATAACTGGTAGGATAAATTGACATGAATGAAATATTCTAAAAATTCCTTGGTTGCAAGGATATGTTGAAAATGGAAATACTTTGATTGTAGGATGCGTTGAAAGTGGAAATGTTGTGAATGCAGGATGCGTTGAAAGTGGAAATGCTGTGACTATTGTTGGAAGGAAGAACTCCTTATCAAAAATTTTGCCATTAACTATTTAGGGCATTGGAAAGTTTTTACCAAGTGTAGATCAAAGACATAAATGAAAGATTATTTGAAGGTTCATTGGAATCAAATACTGCAAACATGAATGAATGTCAATGCAATAAGATTTCCACAATCCATATGAAATTAGTTTTTTTGCTTCTGGATTTAGTTGTGTTCTAATTTTTTCATCAACGTTTCGCATCACACTCCGTGATCCATCATCCTTTTTCAGCTCTCTATCCTAATGATGGATCATAGAGTGTGATCTGAAACGTTGATGAAAAAATTAGAACACAATCGAATCCAGAAGCAAAAAAACTAATGAATGAATGTATGAAGGGTAAACATATGCATTTACATGCCAAGTTTCAGTATTTTCTAAGCCTCACAATCTAACAAATAAAAAATATATAAGCCAAAAAAAATTATTTGTGTTGTGGGCATTCGAAATTTCTAAAGTTCATTTTCTTTGAATGATTTTTATTTTTATTTTTTTTATTTTTATCTGGATAAAATATGATTGATTTATGAAAATGCAGTTATGAAAATGATAATATAATATAATCTATGAAGAAATGCAGCTATATTTTCCATGATAATATAATCCAATCTATGAAAAAATGCAGCTATATTGTTCATGTCAGGTTCACCATTATGTATGATGCTGAAAATGAAAACATTGAATTCACAAATGAGAATCAACTTGCATTTAACATCATTCCAATACAACTTTTCCAAAATGAAAACAAAATGTAGAAATGAAATTCTAATTCTAAGAAATCAAAGCAAATGCATTCAAAAGGAAAGATAACTCCATTGTTTTCCTATCTAAAAGGTCTTGTCTTTGCTCTCATATTTTTAAAGAAAAAGCACAAGAGGCTATGCATAATGGATTTGAGAATTATGAAATTGGATTTTCACAATCCAAATCTATATGCTTTTTTGTGAGAAGAAGGGGCTTTTTATAGATGAATTCACGGGGTGAATCCAAGTTACAGGAGAGATGTGGGATAAAAAAGTGAGATGGAGAAATACATATTGAAATTGATTAAAATGAGAGATAAATGAGTGGGGTGATTTATGACATAATATATGTTTAGAAGGTTAGAATAAAGTGCATTTTTGAATTAATGGATGAATGATTTAATGAAAATGGATTAAATGATTAAATGATTTTATGAATTTAAATTATTTAATAAAACATGTGAATGATAAAGGTTTGTGTATGAATACAAATGATATTTTAATGATTAATGCAAATGGACAAATAATCGATTAATGATTGATAAATAATTATGTAAATGGATAATGGTTATGAATAAATGCTTATAATATGGATAAATGGTTATAATATTTTAATGGTATTATGATTATGGAGATATGATTATGCTGATGATCAAATGAAATATGCAATGAATAAAAATGATCATGAGGACATTTTTATGCATCTACAAATTGAATAAATATTTAAATAGAAGGAAATGTGTACTTGTGTTATCAATAAACGATATCCATTATGCGTAGGTAACAGATATCCGATATGTAGGACTAAAAACAAACTTGCCATGTCTTTAAAATATAGACATGCATGTGTTGTGCGAAAGGAATATCCATTTTTTAGAAATAGATATCTATTCACATAAACGAATATTCATTATATGAAACTTAAAAAATCTATTATATATTAAATATTAAATATTATGATTTATAAATTATATTATATATTATGTATTATATGATATATTATATATATGACATATTATTATTTTTTCTAATATATATTATATATTATATTTATATATTAATATATTTTAATATATATTACATTTGTATATAGTAATGTATTTTAATATAAATTGTATATTATATTTATATATATTAAAGTATTTAAATATATATTATATTATGTTATTATTAAACATTTTACACAGAGAAATGGAGATAGGGAGAGAGTGGTAGAGAGAGTTAGGGAGGGGTAGGTGGAGAGGGGTTGAGTAGGAGAGGTAGGGTAGGAGGAATATAGGGAGGGAGAGAAAGAGGAAAGGAGAGAATTAGGGATTGGTAAGGTGGGAGGGAGAGAGATGAAAGGATGGATATAGGGATTGGTAGGGTGGGAGGGAGGGAGGAAGGGAGAAAAAGAGGGAAGAAGCTTGAGATAGCGAGAGGTAGGATAGGAGGGAGATAGGGATTGGTAGGGTGGGAGGGTGAGAGAGAGGGGTAGATGGAGGGAGAGAAAGAGGGAAGGAGGGGGAGAGGGAGTGGTAGGGTGGGAGGG